>VDFB02276736.1:0-41490 GCA_007258455.2 Sequoia sempervirens
TAGGTAAAACAATGGAATTTTCACCACATAATGTTGTCATCAAAAATTTATATGAACCTGAAGTTGTGATCACCTCTAGGTTTGTTTATGATTCAGCTCAATCATACAAGTTTTGTTCTTTTGAGCCATCATTGTTTTCTCATGCTCTTATTGCACATATTGATGACTTGAGCAAGTTTTGGTAGTAACAGTTTGGTCATCTCAATTATAAGTACTTGCAATAAATAAGCACACAGAATATGGTATTGAGCCTTCTGAAAGTTTCCTGCAAAGATTATGTTTGTCATGGTTGTGTTATTATGATGTAACCCAAAGTGTAGAGAAAAAAAAATACAAAACAAGATCCAACCAGAAATGCAAAGGAAAGAAAAACTTCAACAAGATTGCACCACAAAATGCCAATCCCTTCTTATTCCTCTAAAGCTGCCAATACAAAGAAATTCCTGTCTTTAAATACAATAACTACTCCACATTTTGAAATGTTCTTGCTTCCCCACAAGAACCTAAAAGTCCTTCCACAGAAAACAGATCCATGAAAAAATCACTAGAGTAATTTAAATTAAAAGATTGTTTTTTTTTTGGTAATTTTGCATTTACACATGGATGGACCTAAAAATTATCCCACATCCCCTACACAACTAAACAAGTCTTGAGAGTGACTTGCAACCGACGATCACACTTAACACTGAATTATTAGATCAATTCTAAAAAAAAATTGAAAAAAATATTAAATTGAAATTTTTAGGTCTTAGAATGGTTAAATTTGGCCCCAATAAAATATTGAAATGAGCTGTAACTAGCTAGGGTGGGTTATGGTGATATGGAGCTCCCTGAGATCTTCAATTTGAAAAAAAATGGACTCAAACAGCTTCCCAGATCAATAGTTCTGGTCTCCACAATTTTTGGCTCCTACATCATTCTCCTCTAGTTAAAAACAGTGTTACAAGACTCAGACTCGGCAAGCCGAATTTTGACTCAGGCTCGGACGCAGAGCCCAGACTCAGCACAGACTCAGAAAAGACTCGGCAAATAGAAAAACCTAAGAAATTCAGCGATTTTAAAGGATTTAAAACTTGTTTCATGGACCCTTCAATAAATAAACCTTAAAGACACAATAACATCATCAAATAGAAATTACTATGATCCCATACACAAACATACATCGATCACATAAGTATAAATGCAAATTTTAGCTGAAGGAAATAACATGGTTAAATATATAAATATTGTCAAATGTATACAAAACTCATGGAATATGAAATCCATGGCATCAAAACAAATATCAAAACTAAAAATATAAGTCTATGGCTAAAAAGAGCTTGCATTACTCATCCCAACATCATGACAAGTCATGCGCTAGTGTCTAAGATAGGTCCTAGATGATGATGTAGCCATGATATTTGCTTGTGTCTCAATGATTGGTGTGTATATTCAAGTGAGGAATTTATTATTAAAATTTTATTGAAGCCTTCAAGACTGCATGTTTTATTGTCTGATGTATTAAACAAGATAATCCTTGATTATGGCTTTGACTGTGAAAGATGCAAACATTTGCAACAGGGGATAATTATTTTGTAGGTATTATGATCATGACTCATCACTGGCCTATTACACGCTTAGACCTATAGTTTGATGAGGGTTTGGGGGAAACCCCCCAACGGGGTCAAGGGGCAATGCCCCTCGCGGGGGTCTAGGGGCAATGCCCCCAACGGGGTTGAGGGGCAGCGCCCCTTGTGGGGTCTCACAGCAGCACCCTAGGCGTCCTCCTTGTCACGATATAGGGCAAGGTCAAGGGGCGGAGCCCCTGCCACCAAGCCCAAATGAAGACCTTCAAAACCACACGGACCTTCATGGCGCACACCATGTCATGTCCCCTGAAATGGCAACCTCAAATATATCAAAATACAAATAATAATCAAAATCTAAGTATGAGTAATTACAATTTAAATATAACTATAATTATCATAGATACTATTATAATTAGAATACTAACAATTTAACCATTATTCTCTTAGTCATGGTTATCATAGATAAGATTCAAATATTATAGAGTAACATATACTATAAATGATAATATATATAATTTATAGACATCATAAATATAATACCCTATATGCTAAGCTAACCGATATAAATCATAAAAGGAAAATATATAACATAAAATAAAAAGAAGGGATAAAATAAAATATATAAGATACAGCATATAAATAATAGTAAGCCAATCAACGTCAGCGACTAAGAAATACACCGTTAAACTCATTAAGGGTCGGGTCAAAAGAGAATCGACCTATGTTATGAATCAGTTCAAGCAAATGAAGCAACACATATATGAAGAGACATGTCCACAGTAGAGACCCCTGATCAGTGATAAAAGAGAGGTCGATGCCAAAGTTTGAAGGCATCGAATGAGAGGAAAAGAAGAAGAAATACACTCCAACGAACTCTGCCAAGTCAAACTAAGGATACTCAGAAATCAATAGATGCCATAATCAGTCGACTGTGGTAAGTTCTTCACATATTATTTGCAAACATAATACAATTTGTAGGGTTGCATAGGGATGAACAGGTTATTTATTTAATTGCTGTATATACAACATATTTTGGTAGAATTCAATATTACTCCCACTGAACAATATGATTTTATTTATTAGTCATGATAATAACAGCTCTGTACATTTGCATAAGTCTGAGTTCTTATATATTGCTAAATATGACATAATGTATATATAATTGATCTGTGTCACTGATTCAATATGTAAAGATAGAATATGTGACTACATTATGAAATAATATATTATATTATCTGACTGTGGCAACCAACCATGATGAGGGAATTGAGGGCCTACAAGGAGGGAAATAGCGTTGGGATCATCTTCTAAGTACGCCACCCCATGGTGGATGGTTGAGGCCTGCCACATGTGGGCCAAGGGGGCATAGGAGGCTGCTCTTGGGCTTAGAAGGAGTGATTTCTGGGACACCCTACTGTAGTTGCACCCCAACCTCCCATCATGGTGATTAACAAGTCATAAGAAGAGGCAGAATGATTCTGATAAGGGGAACAATGATAGGATGCCTCACTGGGCACACCATCCCATATGAATGGCAAGAGGCCACATGGGGCCAAGAGGGGTGAAGCATCTGCTCTTGGGCCTAGGGTAGAGGGTCTCTAGGGCACCCTATCAAACCATTCTGCTCCAGGAAGAATGGATTAAAAGATTCCAATATATTTATGTTGTGATATTGTTTTTTTTGTCATAGGATGTTTACTAACCTATTTGCAGGTCTTAAACAGGTAGTTGTATCACTAATCTTACTTTCCTTGTTTTCTTTACATATTCAAATGAGAGCATCATGTAATATTATCTTGTAAATATTTTCTAATTCTGTCTTGCAGGGACCAAATCAAGTTATAGATATTCCCTAAACCAAATTGATCATTTGAAATTGATATATTAGGGCAGATTTAGGGGTTTTCCAAATTTAGGGACATTACGCACCATTTAATTAAAAAAATTGTAAATGAAAGATTGTAAATTTTTTTTAAAAAATTAATTAAAATGGTTGAGTCTGAGGCATGGGACTCGCCGGTTTTGCCGAGTTTGCCAAGTCTCGGCAAGACCAACAAGTACTCAGCTATCAAGTCTTTGGGCCTCGTTTAGGGTCACCTGCCTCACAACTCGCCGAGTCTAGGCAAGTTTCTGCGAGTCTTGTAACACTAATTAAAAATCGAACGACTAAGAATTGGTTTGATTCAAATCTTGCCATTCGTTCTTACCAAGTTTCTTCAATACCCATTCTAAGATCTCAATATTATTTAGTGTACCCTAGGGATGCATCCCCTCTATGTTTCAAGTATTTCTTGAAATAGGGACACCTTAAGGATATGGGACTAGAACAAAACATCCCCCAATCATTTCGAAAAAATTAGAAACAAAGGGGGTGTCCCAAGATGCCCCCTCAACAAGAGGAACATCCCTTGGGCACATTCCCCATTTTGGTACACCAAGAGAGTGCCAACCCATCCTCAGAACTTCCTAATGTCCCCATAGCCAAACGTAGTTGCAAGGTGTTCCTTCACAGCCATTGCACTAGGTCTGTCTGTATGTCAATGTCCTTCTCAGGCCCCTCTAATGCCCAACACTCTACACTTCTTTCTCAAACTCTCTCATCTTGTATATAGTACAACATTCAATAAAGTTGTGCAAATTTTCAAACATGAAAGGTGTAGATTCAATCAAATACATTCCCTTTAGTCTGTTGCTCTATCTATGTAGAAGCCCTAATCTATAATGGGGGTCAAAGAGAGTCATCCGAGCAGAATTCCTCTTGCTAGTGGTTTTGGGCCTCCTACCCCCATACCAAAATCCCTCTTTTTTCTGTAGCTATTGAGTTGATTCAATCTGAAACCAATTCAATCTTCAAACTATAGTTGAACTTACGTTATTATGGGTAGATACCTCTAGATAACTACAATTTCAAGATAGTATTTTCATTGCATAATAATATATGAAGCTTGTCTTTTATGTGAAGACCATCTTTTACATAGCCAAATGGAGTTTTGATTTAATGTAACATAGGGGCATGGTGGTATGTGTGGAGCTACTCTTAAAATTAGTCTCTTTATGCACTCTATGAATCTAATAGTATGTTTTCCTAAGTACAGAACAATGAATTACATTTAAATTTGCAAAGCATATAATCTAAACCTAATTTTTATATTGGATAAACAGATGCTTGCCAAGGCCAAAAATGGAAAAAGCGAACCCAAGCTAGGTACTCTACAGGGCTAATATATTATTTATATGTTAATATTATATATTTAAACTTATATTTATAAATTAATATTTTATTATTTCAATTCATATATTAATATTGTATATTTATGTTCATAAAATTACATATATATTATATATAGTTGTAACTAAAATTTTGGAAAAATGTTGTTATCCTAAGAAACTCATCCTCCTATCCCAAAAACTTGAAGAAACACTAGTAATATTTCCCTGCTATAATCCTCTCCAGTCTCCACTATATCAAATACTTATAACTATCCTATCTCATGTTTACTACCTTTAATTCGCATGGTTGTCCTGTAGCTTCCTCCTTGCTAAATCCTTTCTTACCAACTAAATTACATGCCTATCCAATTCTACATATTTTATTGGGATCACCCTATAAGCTGCCCAATTGGACAGGGCTGTTCATGGAATTAAACCAATGTGATACTGTATGTCTCTCTTTAGTGGTAAACCATCTGCTCACTCATCAGGTATAACATATTCTTCCAATACTTTTGTTGCTTCTTGTAGTATTTGCACAACTCCTGTCTCTTCTTTCTTTTCCATTAAGGTATAATAGACCCCTATCACCTTTATCTCCTGATAAATTCTTTTGTGTACAGCAAGCTCTCCATTTGCCTTTCTTCCTTAAGAAGAAATAGAACTACCTTCAAATCATCCTTCCAAAAAGTATGTTTTCTTCCCTCCATCATGAATTGTTTTTCTGCCATATTGCCATTTGCTTCCTAGCAACAGATGGCATGCTTCCATTGAGACGTCACATCAAATTTCATCCCTATAAAATTATAAATAATTCTTTCCTATTGAAAACTTGACTTAACATCTCTTATCAATAGTAACTTTATTTCATTTCTTAAAGCACAAAATATGACAAGAATGAGGATGCCTTTCACATTGCAAACCAAGTTTCCATACTAATACATCAGTAATCATATTTTCACAACTTCCTCCATCAATGATAAGTTTATGTACCTTTCCTCTTGAAGTGCACCTGGTTCAGAAAAGATTTGTACACAGCCATGATTTATCACTATCTCTAGCCAACACATGCTCTTTCCTCGAAGCAATCATTGTTCTTCTCACCATGATATTCTCACCATCTACTACAACTTTTGGATTTTTGATCTTCCTCAACCTCAACCAAATTCACTCTTGGTTGATCTTCTTGCCTTCTTTCTTGTGCATGATAGCGCAGGCACTCAAATGCTCTATGACCTTCTTCACCACACCTATAGCAAACAAAAGGTCTATGTGGGGCTTCCCACCCACTATCACCACCATAGGCTCTGCCTCTCTAAATCCCGTTTGTTGATTCTAAAACCCCCTATCAACACCATAGCTTCTACCTCTCTAAAATCGTCTTTGTTGATTTTGAAACCCTTGTCTAGAATTTCCTTGTTTCTCCACTTCATGAGATGATTCTCCCTCTATGAAATCAAACCCAACCATCCCCTCAAAGGAAAGAATTACTCTCTTTTCACCCCAAATGATCTCCGAAAATTAAATCTATTTTGCTTCTCTTTTTCCTTCAAAGCTAGTTGATAGGCATCTTCCATACTATGAATAGAAAAAATTAAACCATTTACATAACTTGCAGCTATCTGTTCATTTGTTTCATCATGCACCACTCAAACGGATAGCTTGTAAAACTCATTTGTGTAGTCCTATACACAAAGCTCCTTTTCCCTTAGATTGTGAAATCTTCTGTAGAGGGTTTGTGCATAATCCACAGAGAGAAATTTTCCCTTAAACTTCTTCTCCATCTCTAGGTCTTGATCTTTTCCTTACCCTTTGTCTTTCTTTCTACAAGCGATCCCACCATATCATTGCATGACCCTTGTCATGCCCCTTGCAAATCACAGCACAAAACCCAGGCATCGGAATAATAATAAATAAATAAAGTAAATAATAATAAGCAACATCTGCAAGGGGGTGACCAGGATTAATAAACTAAACCCCCAGCAAATGAGTTAAGGCCAACTTAAGAAATAAGGATTAATTACCTATGTTTAAATAAAAGAGGCCGACCTATATTAAGGAGGCAATAGTAATAACTAAAAGGACCAACTAAGATCCATTTAAGGCAGTGTTTCATTATTAATATAAAGGACGCTAACTCTAAATAAAAGGGAAAAAGGGGAATAAAAGTCAATGCAGCGATTATCTCTTAACAAAGAAACATGTCTTTTCTAGAGGGTATCATCTTTCAAAGAGATGTGTCTCCCCATTCAAATATGAAGATATAAAGGACATTGAGGATGGGGAAAAGCGAGGGAGATTAGGAGAGACAGAGATCAGAAAACAATAAATCATCTGCACTCAAAGTAAGCAAGCAATACACATTTTCTGAGTATAAAGACAGATAGAAGAGATCAGAAATAAAGGTCTGCAAACAGAGAATGGAATGAGGGAATATCGTGAGACTTAAACACAGATGTATGAAGAGCAAGTGTCTTTAAACAGCGAATAAGGGAGAAACAGGAGGAGTATGTCCTGAGCATAGTAGCAGAAACAGTATGATATACTCAGATTTAATATGTGGGAAGTTGGCTCAAGAAGACATAAATGAAGACGAATGGTAAATCAATAAGGGAAGTGAGTTGAATAGAATTAATTATTTATATATACATTATATATGATAGTAAGACACAGACCAGCAAAGGGAAATGAGTCCAGTTTCAGCGCAGCAGATCTCTATTATCAGACATACATAAATATTCAGGGGTATACTTGATGTTTTTCAGCTGATCATTGTTTTACATGTATTTACATATTGCTTATGGATAATGGAATATTTTAGTGTATGTTCTTGTGAGAGAATATGTGATATGCTCAATTGTCTGAAACCCACCTTGTAGGAAGGGCCTGGGGTGAAGTGGTAAACAAGGCTAAGAGCCAACAGAGCCCACTTGCAACCTCCGCCCAATTCCACAAGATGGCAAGTGTCTTTAAGGGGTTGAGACATTGATGGGGAAAGCAGGTACAAGCCACCAAGGGCGAGGGCATATATATATATATATTGTTCTTGTGGTGATTGCAGGATTCAAACCCAAGATTGCACAATTAAAGAGATAATGTAATTGGTAAGACAAATCCTAACCCTAGTTGCTGCAATTTGTGTTCAGTAGGCAAATTCTAGGGCAAATCAGGAGAGGGACATTACAACCCTTCAATTTTCTACATGCAAATTTTACTTTTTTTCCTTTGTCACAGTTTTCCATTCAAAAAAATTTTGCAAGCTATTCAACTAGTTTATCAACTCCTCTGATTTCAGACTACCCCCATAATCTGAAACGTCTACCTTTATTCCATCATTCTTTCCTTTTAATGCCCTAATCATCCTCTGTTCAATTGACTGTGGTTCAGCTTGTTCTTCCTCCTTTTCTGAAACTTCTTCTCCCAACCCTCATTATTCATCTGTACCAACTACACCTCTTCACCTCCACATACCTTTGTAGCTGTTGCATATTTTTGTTCATTTGTGCATATCCTCCGCATCCTCTTGCCATCTTTGCTTACAACCTAGAATTTCTACCCAGAGTTGAAACCACTCAGATACCAAATGATGTAAACCAAAGTGTAGAGAAAAAAAAATACAAAACAAGATCTAATCAGAAATGCAAAGAAAACAAAACATCAACAAAAATTGCACCACAAAATGCCAATTCCTTCTTATTCCTCTAATGTTGTCAATACAAAGAATTTCCAGCCTTTAAATACAATTATTAACCCTCCACATTTGGAATGTTCTTGTTTCCCCTACTAAAGCCTAAAATTTTCCCACAAAAAACAGATCTATGAAAAACATCATTTGAGTAACCAAAAAGCTAATTTAGAAAAGCTGTTATAGTAATGTTGTATTTAAGCATGGATGGACCTAAACATTATCTCCTATCCACTACGCAGCTAAATGAGTCTTGATAGTGACTTGCAACCAAGATCACACTCAAACACTAAATTATTATGTCTGGAAAATTCTATAAAAAAAAAAATTGCAATTTTTGGGCCTTTATGGTCGAATTTGGCCCCCAAAAATGTTAAAAATGGCAAAGTGCAGCTCTCTTGGATCTTCAATTTGAAAAAAAGGGGAGCTCAAATGGCTTCCCAAATCAAAAGCTATGTTCTATGCAAGTTTTGGTTCCTACATCATATTGGTAAGCATTTTAGGGAAAAGTTTGAAAGCCACGGGTCCACTTCAACTGGTGCATTGTCATATACCCTTTCCCGGTGAGCTGAAAATAATATTAAAAATATTGTAAATATTATGTTTAGCTAAAAAGGATAACCATCTGAAATAGTAATAAAATACTGAGAACCAAAAAATGGCCACCTCGCTATGAATAAGGGTCCTTTGTTTATAAAAAATAATTAAAATAAAAAAGTAAGGAGGTGGCTGCCCAAGAAGCCACTACCCCAGGATTAGCAACCAACCCTGGGGATGAATAAATCTATTTAATCAATTGGAGGCCAGTAGAAGAAGGATTCAGTTTATATTTCCTCAAGTCCTCATTTTGAACACTTGTTCATTCAATCTAAAGGATGAAAACCCTAAGGATTGTCAGATTCAAGGACAAAGACCCTTGAACAAATCAAGTGGAAATCAGTGACAAAAACCCTCAGATTTCAAGAGGTGATTCCAGCTCAGGAATCACATAGAACTTTAGGAATTTCAAGTAGTAGTATAGCAATCAGAATTAGTGTCATTCTAATTACAGCACAGCAGTTTCACAGAGCTTACAACTTGCAAGGATACAGACTACAACAGTACATCTAATTCACTTCACTATTCTGAGGCAGCAACATCTAGTGAGAGATTCAGTTTATTAATGTATTTCTACTAAATATTCACCTCTACTTGTACTCAAATAAATCTTATTTCTAGTTTTTATATAGCTGTACTACACAAAAAACTGCAGTTTATTGTGTTCCTAATCTTGGCTAATCTAATAGCTCACAATTTTTGAACTATTCTACTATATATATATATATATATATATATATATATATATATATATAATTTTTGTCAAATCTATTTAATATTGGCTATGACAGTTTCTATAATTTTTAGTCAGTTCCTTAACTAATATTGATTGTTGGCTGCTTGCAAAACCCTTGCTGGTGTGATAATAAGATTCTGCTGTTGAGATTTGCTTTTCTTTTAAATATTCAGTCACAATTATAAACAACAGTCAAGAGGGGATATGACAATGGTATCAAAGAGGTAATCCTGCCAGCTTGTAGGGTGGGTTCATGCAATACACTGCTAGAGATCTTCACTATTCAGAGAGAGAAAAGAAGAAGACATTTTAGACTTGATATACAGAAGCAGAAAAAATGGGTGATGAAAAATTATTCGATGATGCCTTGAGAGAATTGTTGGAAAATTTGAGGATTACAAATTTTAATAAAGCATTTAGTTTTATATTTAATTAATAATTAGCTGAGAGTGAATTCCCATAAGTAGTTTAGGAAGTTATGGGGGAAGTCACGGGAATGAAATGCTTTATAAGCAATTGCACAATGCATTGTAAAATCCTGAAAACATTAATATTATAATTGCATTTTGATATTTTCTGTGAGAATATTATGGTCTAGTTTTACAAAATTTGTGCAAAGGTAGAGGCCCTTTTAATTTTCTATAAACAATTTGCAGCTCAACTCACATAGAGCCAAGATGCACTAGCAAATTCAGCAAAAGACTCCATAGCTAATCTGATTCTTACTTTGCATGACAATAATGCAAGCAAAGCCAATGATGGAGAGGGTAGTCGATCAATAACTAGTCCACCTAATAGCTCAGTTCCACCCAATCCAAGCCCCAAAATCTTCAGCTCTAAACTGTTACAGAGTGAAGAACTACAACCAGAAGGAGAAGAATGGCAATGCCCATCCCCAAAGCTGATGAATGTTTATCGCAAGAAATTTCTCAATCTCAGCTCAAGAGTCCAGATGGACATGACCCTTAGGGATTGTTGTGATTTGTGATGAGGAACACACCAAGAAGGGGAGGAAAAAGGACCCCTCAATATTAGGCTCCTAGAGACTTTCAGAGTCAAATTAGCAAATTAACCACATTCCTACCTATGATGGATCCAACAAATGTTCATCCTGAGCATGGTTGCAAAAGTTTAACACCTATTTTTTGTTGAACCCAATTATTGAAGATGAGGCTGTCAAATTTACCACTCTTCATCTAGACAGGGTGGCTTATGAGTTGTCGTCTCATGGGATACTCACCCAAGGACACAACTCTGTCACCACCTGAGAAGAGTTTGAGAAGTTTATTGGATAGGTTCAAAGGAAAGGATCCAAAAATTCATTTCAAAGAGCTAACCCAATTGAAACATCATGGATCAATATAAGGCTATGTGACTGAATTTCAGAGGCTAGCAATAATAGTATCAAATGTTTCAGACAAGAGAATCACAGTTCCTTTTATTGCAGGGTCAAGGGCTTAGTGAGAGCTTTGATCCAACAACCCTTCAGAATGCAATCAAGAAGGCCCTATATCTAGAATATTCAACACCAAGGAACAAATTCATTTCCAACCTCCTTTCAATCAAAACAAATGGAATTTCAAAAATGAGGGGCGGAAATCTAGTAATCTACCTAAAAAAGATGTGGATATTAGAAATGAATTGAGAAGAAAGTCATTGTGCTTCAATTATCGAAAGCCATGGGCACTTGACCATCGTTGTCTAAGGGACAAATCCATTATATGAAAGTTGTCTTCAATGAGATCCTGAAACAAAAAATTTAGAGCCAATATTCATGGAAGAAGAGTGTGAACCTAAAATAGTGGGAGGAGGGACCAACAAATAGCACCCAAGAGCTCCCAATTCCATACTCAAAGTTCATGGAGTCTTGTTGTGACAATGCATCGTTGTTCTTATAAACAATGGGGCCACACATAATTTTATTAATGAAGGATTGATGTCCAAGTGGGGCCTTGTGACAAAGGAGTTTAGTGGTTTTAATGTCATTGTTGTAGATGGATATACCATACCTAGCACATACAGAGCAAGACAACTTGGTATTACGTAAGGGGAGCACAAAATGCATGAAGACTTCTATGTGGTTAACCTAGGAGAAACAAATATTGTTTTAGGTATGCAATGGCTACACTCACTTGGGGAATTTACTCAAAATTACCAATCAATGGAACTCAAGTTTAAATCAAACAACAAGGAGGTATTGCTCAAAGGAATTTCTAATGGGACACCAAAGAGCATCATTGCAAAGAGGATGGAGAGATCCTTTCGTAAGGACCATAATGCATGGGCTTTCAATTGCCTCATCAACTCAGAAAATCAATGGAACTCAATGGTATTACCTTAGAGGAGCACAAAATGCATGAAGACTTCTATGTGGTTAACCTAGGAGAAACAAATATTGTTTTAGGTGTGCAATGGCTACACTCCCTTGGGGAATTTACTCAAAACTACCAATCAATGGAACTTAGGTTTAAATAAAACAACAAGGAGGTATTGCTCAAAGGAATTTCTAACGGGACACCCAAGATCATCACTGCAAAGAGGATAGAGAGATCCTTTCATTAAGGACCATAATGCACAGGCTTTCAATTGCCTCGTCAACTCAGAAAATCAGCTCCCAAAAGAGACTCATACCCAATAGACATTCAAACAATTCTAGGGCAGCATAGTAAGGCCTTCAAGGATATAGCTCTAAGGCTTCCACTAGACCAAGGATTTCAAAACATTATAGAATTGGAGATAGGGGCTAAGCCTGTCATTACCATTCCTTACAGATATAAGAAGATGCACAAAGAGGAAATAGAAAAGGCAATCAAATAATTGTTGGCAGCAGGGCACACTAGACCAAGCTCCTATCCATTCGCTTCTTCAGTAGTCTTGGTGAAGAAAAAAGATGGCACTATGAATATGTGCATCGATTACAAAGCACTAAACAAAAGAACTATCCATAATAGATATCCAATTCCTCAAATAGATGAACTAATTGATGAACTCCATGGATCTACATATTTTTCTAAAATTGTCTTGAGATCTGGTTATCACCAAATTCAAGTATGTGAAGAAGATGTAGCAAAAACAACTCCATTGCCACTATAGACACTTTGAATTCCTATTTCAACTAATTACAAGGCACCACAACTAGTAAACATGTTCTTCAAATAAATTTTTAGACTCCATGGGCTGCCAAAATCAATTGTAAGTGATCATGACAACAGATTTTTAAGTTTATTTTGGCAAGAATTGTTCCCATTAATGGGCACTACACTCACTCCAACCACAAGCTACCACCACAAACAAATGGCTAAATGAAAATAGTCAACAAATAGGTGGAAGGATATTTAAGAAATTATGTTTCAAGGCAACAAAAGGCTTGGGTCAAATTCATTTACTTGGGAGGGTATTGCTACAATATAATGTACCACATGTCTATTGGTATTGATGAGCAGACGGTGATACTGAGAGGGGGGAGAGAGGAGGGAGGGCGAGTGAATCAATATCTAATAATCTTTTACATTTCAAATTCAATTAATTACATCAACTACACATATGCAAGACCTAGAAAAAGGCTTCAACCTCTATTTAATAGGCTTCAACCTATTAATCCTTCAATGGCTGATATAATATTCTCCTTCACACAAATCTGATCCAAACTATAAATCTTTTCACAATCCTCACAGATCTCTTCCTTCTCAAAACTAAATATTATTAATTCAACTTACTCGCATAAATTCTTTCTTCTCATCACACAAATATCTTCAATATAAATCAGATTTACTCTTCATATTTCTGCTCTTCCTCTTCCTTATACTCAGAAATTATTCATTGAATTGCTTGCCTTAAGAACCTCCAATGAATCTTCATTTATATCATGCAAAGAGGGACGACTTTATAGAGATGTATGACCCTTCACAATGGTTGCAACTATTTTATATATATGCACCTTTTCATGCTAAACTTGGGCACACCACTTAGGGGGTCAGCCCCTATAAGAAAATTAATTTATTTTATTTTTTAACACTCCAAAGAGGACGCCACACTAGGTGAGTTCGGCCAATACAAAAAAAAAATTATTTATTTTAATTGCAAATTCAAGAAGGGCGCCAAGTAGGAGGGGGTCGACCAGCAATAAAAATAATTCATGACTGCCATTTGAGGATAAAATGATCTTGGAATGGGTGCAATTTCTTCAACCTTCACTATGACATGACATTAATACGCCTTTGACATCAATGACATCACTTATGCCTTATATAATTTCTAAGTATAAGGAAAAGGAAGAGCAGAAATATGAAGAGTAAATCTGATTTATATTGAAGATATTTGTGTGATGAAAAGAAAGAATTTATGTTAGTAAGTTGAATTAATAATATTTAGTTTTGAGAAGGAAGAGATTTGTGAGGATTGTGAAAAGATTTATAGTTTGGATCAGATTTGTGCGAAGGAGAATATTATATCAGCCCTTGAAGGATTAATAGGTTGAAGCCTATCACCAGGCGCACTACACTTTATAGGGGGTCGTGCTACCCGATTCCAACAGTCTAAAAAAAAAAATAGGTTGAAGCCTATCAAATAGAGGTTGGAGCTTAGTTTGTGTGGGCGTTGAAGCCTCCAATAGGTTGGAGCCAACAAGAAGAAGAAAAAATTGGAGCCTCCAATATATATAAGCAATATTGTGCCATGGTTTTCTCCCGAAAGGGTTTCCATGTAAATTGTGTGCTCTCATTGTTAGCGTTTGGTAGCTTCAGCAGATATTTTCTCATTAATTCAAAGTTGGTCGGCCTTCTTATTGCAAATTATATTTTATATTATTTTCATCTAAGGGAGCCGACCTAGATGAAAAGTCACCTTGCTTTGTATATATACAAGGTGAAGTTCATCCATTCAAGATATCAAGTCATTCTTATTTTCACATTCTTTCAAGAAGGAGCAGCAGACCATCTTGTAGCAGCAGATTGACTTCAAGAAGAAACATATTTATCTTTGCATCAAAGGATAGGTGCTATTAATTCATTGTATCAATTCGACCTTGAGAAGGGTCTGGTTGTAAAGCAGTATTCTGCACTTTTATATGATATATATGAGAGATTATTTGTTGGGTTTTTCTCCCTCGAGTAGGAGGTGTTAATTTTATGACAAGAATTGAATTAAGCAGAAATAAAAGAAATTTAAGCAATAGAACACAGCATATGCCCTGGGAAAACCCTCCTTGAGGGAGAAAAAAACCCAACAACAATATATCACTTATATAATGAATAAAATAGCAGCAATTTGCTTTACAATTTGGCCAACCTCTAGGCCAATCTGATGTAATTATGTCAGCACCTCTCTAGATGCAAATTGAATAATCAATAATCACTTCTTACAATGTCGATCTCCTTGAAGCAATAATTCGATCTGCTGAAGATAGCGAACTCCTCTTAGAATTTATGCGAACTTGTCTCTTGATAATTATTGGATACCAAATGGAAGTGAGAAGTCTTGTATTTATACATATCGAAGTGACTCTTCATGAAAAGTTGGCCTTATTCAAAGTGAGACGTCTTTTACAAGAAGTCGGCCTCTTCATGAAACAATATGTCTCTTTATTCCATGTGATTCTTTGTTTAGTCGGCCTTCATAAAATAAAATATAAATTACAATATGAAGAGAGGCGCCACTTCACTTGGGCCGGCCTCAAAATAAATAAGTAGTTGTTGGCTTTATTTATTTTAATATTAATATTTATTATTTAAATTGGGTGAAGGATAACACCCGCTGCTATAACATCAACAGGAGGGTTTTCCTAGGGTAAACTGTTGTGTTCTTTGTCTCATGTGTTGCATTTTCTGATTGCTTACATTTTTTATCCTAAAACTAACATGGTATTAGAGTGGGTCTAAGAAAAGATCTAATCAGAATTGTTAAGCAGTCTGAAGGAGTTTTAGTCCGAGCAAAGCTATGGAGTGAGTTTGAAAAGAGAATTTAATTTTTGCAGAGCAGATCTCGACGCCATTAGGAGTCATTGGTCTTCAAATTGGCTGCACATTGATTGGATAATATTCAGACACTCAGCCCTTGTGAAATCGCATGAATTAAGAGACTATAGCAGAGGCAATGAAGGATAGGATAAAAGAATATCTCATGAACAATAGATTATTTATGAAAGTCATTCTCTATGAATCAGGCAATCTCTGGCCGGCGCTAAGAAATCGCATATCGGGTGTGGCAAAGTGAGCGTAAGGATGGGGCAGTTTGAAGAAGGTTATCCAACAAAGTCATGCACCCCTGCATTGTCCACTAATGAGGCAGCGTCATTCTCCACGATCCCTGGTTCAACAAGGAGTCTGCATTTCATTGACAGAAAGGGACAAGCTTGGACTTCGTGGTCTTCTTCCACCGCGTATTATTTCATTTGAACAGCATTGCGATCGCTTCAACTACAGCGGAACTGAATTATCAATAGCTACGAATGAAATAAGTGTGACGGGGATTCTAAGGGAAGGAAACTTCTTTTGCCTAGTAAATGATGTGTCAACACCTACCCGTGATTCTCCAGGAAGGTCGGAACCTTAACCCTTGGGTCATCATGGCATTGAGGTGCCTAAAATTCGTAGGTTCGAGTGAAGGGGCCTGTGTTGCCTGAAAATTAAATGGGACTCCCATGTAGTGGGCACTTGCAGCATTCTGTGTGTGAATTTTATATCCAATCGTGATCAATTAATGCAAAATCTTGCAGCAGATCTAAATCTTTTGATGGATTGTGAGGAAGATTAGAGAATAAAGAGATACTCTTGACTAATGTTTTTTTATGTAGTTATTAATACATGCAATAACATTGGAATAGTGAATCATGTATGCTTCTAATTTCTCTTGGGATAGTTTAGTTCTATAAACTATTATTAAACTCTCTAAAATTCATTCAAGACAGACCAAGGAGCATAAGGATGATGAGAGATTGCATTCAAGGGAGGAAGAGCTTGATGCATCTTGTGAGGAAGTCACGCAGGCTAAAGAATGGAGACACAGTTTGCTACCATGGGACTGAGTTGGTGGCACATAACTAGGGACATCTCTCGAAGAGGAAGAACCTATTCAGGTTGTCATTGCAATCAGTTTCTTCGAAGAGGAGGAATTAACTTTCAGAGGGAGTCTGACAAACCAATAGAAGCAACCTTGGACGAGGAGGTCAGGAAGTTGATGCAAGAACTTGGAGCTTCAGAGGTAGTCACATCATCATGAAGATCTATTGTAATGTATATTTCTCTGTGACGGAGAAATATGAGGTGAAAGCCCTTGTAGTGTATATTTCTCTGTGATGGAGAAGTATGAGGTGAAAGCCCTTGTATTGTACATTTCTCTGTGACGGAGAAGTATGAGGTGAAAGCCCTTGTAGTGTACATTTCTCTGTGATGGAGAAATATGAGGTGTGAGCCCTTGTTCATCTCTAAGATTGAGATGAGACGTCATGTTGTGAGACTCCATGATCACATCACATTGAAAGACTCCATGATGAACCCTTTGTACTTTTGTTTTTCCACACATGGGAGTAGCCATGGTGGACGTCATGTTGAGAGACTCTGTGATGGGCACTTGTACGTGTGTTTCTTTCCACGCATGGGAGTAGCCATGGTGGACGTCACGTTGAGAGACTCCATGATGGGCACTTGTACGTGTGTTTCTTTCCACACATGGGAGTAGCCATGGTGGACGTCATGTTGAGAGACTCCATGATGACATCAAGTTGAGAGACTCCATGATGAACCTTTGAGCTTTCCACAAATGGGTGTAGCCATTGTGGGCGTCATGTTGAGAGACTCCATGACGTAGATATCTAGAAAATATCTCCCTAGCTAAGAGGGAGTGTTAGCGTTTGGTAGCTTCAGGAGATATTTTCTCCTTAATTCAAGGCTGTTCGGCCTTCTTATTGCAAATAATATTTTATATTATTTTCATCTAAGGGAGCCGACCTAGATGAAAAGTCACCTTGCTTTGTAATTTGTATATATACAAGGTGAAGTTCATCCATTCAAGATATCAAGTCATTCTTATTTTCCCATTCTTTCAAGAAGGGGCAGCAAACCATCTTGTAGCAGCAGATCGACTTCAAGAAGAAACATATTTATCTTTGCATCAAAGGATAGGTGCTATTAATTCATTGTATCAATTCGCCCTTGAGAAGGGTCTGGTTGTAAAGCAGTATTCTGCACTTTTATATGATATATATGAGAGATTATTTGTTGGGTTTTTCTCCCTCGAGGGAGGGTTTTCCCAGATAAACTGTTGTGTTATTTGTCTCATGTGTTGCATTTTCTGATTGCTTACATTTCTGATCCTAAAACTAACACTCATTGTGTACTTAATTGCTAGATCTTGCATATGTGTAGTTGATATAGCAGGAGAAATTGTTTGGGGAAAAAATCGGCAAACCAAAAGTTCAAGAATTTTTGAAAAAAATTGGGAAAAAATTGGAAAAAAATCAGATTTGAAAAAAAATGTTAAAAATTGTAGAAAAAGAGACAAATGCTACTCTTTTTTTAAATTTAAGGTCATTTCCATAGCATAGAGATATAGAGAGCAAATAAAATAGAGATTTTAAGTTTTTAACCCATGAATTGTAGAAAGTTGGCATGTTGTTTATCAAGTTTATGTTTGTTGAGCTTAAAGGTATTTGTTTCTTGCTTAGGTTGTGAACTAAAGATCGTTAGGAGCACCTCATATAATAGAGTAGTGTATATGTGAGATATGGAATCAATTGTAATGTAAAATCTTTGCAGAAATGACAACTAAAAAAAGTGGAAAAGGCTAGTGTATGGAGGAGTCATAAATGATACAAGTGACCAAAAGCTTTGAGAAGGCAATGACATGAATGAAATAAAGTGGAGGATGAAAAAGTAAGTGTGATAAAATAAAGGATTGGCTAAGGGTTAAAATCTTAGGCAGATACTCTTTAAAGTTGTACAAGCTTGAAATCAGAGACAGTGCATTACAAGTCCAAGAGAATGGTTAAAATCTTAGGCAGATACTCTTTAAAGCTGCACAAGCTTGAAATCAGAGACAGTGCATTACCAATCCAAGAGAATGGTTAAAATTTTAGGCAGATACTCTTTAAAGCTATGCAAGCTTGCAATCAGAGAATGAAGTCTGAATTCAGCGTAATGCACTGTCTCTGATTTCAAGCTTGCAAAATGATGTCTTTGAATTACAGACTTAATCTGCATGCTTGGCATAAAAATGGGTGCAAGATTGAAATCTTTCAAGAGCTATTTTATAAGTTTTGAACATGAAGTGAAATAATTTTTAATATTCTCTATGTAAAGTAAAGTGCCTATAGGCTATGCAGGTTATAGATTTAGTATTAGACATTTACATACTTTCATTTCATTGCTGCAGTCATCATTAATGAGGAACCTCATTGTTTTTCATTATGGAATAGTACAATTATGGACATTTTGCAAGAGTTAGCTAAAAAAACTAGACCAAAAACATGACAACCCTGCAACCTGATATGGGGAAGACTATAACTGATTTGACTTGACATTTAAATGATGATTAATCTATGACAAAAAGAGAAACAAAGTAGTATGATCATTGATTTTTGTATAGGTACCACAAATGTTTTTTTTTGGGGGGACCTTGGGACAAACTTGGGCCATTTAAAGACTTCAAAATCTCTGGGAAAAATTTGATCAATGTTTTATCTAAGGGCAATAGAGTCAAACCTATCACCTAAAATCTAAACAGACAATGAACTTAAAATGATACAATAAAGTTATTTACAATTTGGACTGATTTGGTGTAGACTGCTTATTCTTTTTGCAGGTTTCATATGTAAAGTTTTGACTAACTTGGTCATCAAAGTTAGCTTCTAAAGTTTTCTTGGCATGGAGGTGGTAAATGCTATAACCATTTATAAGGTCACCTTACACAGGCACGACTAGTGAAAATGGTTGGAATTGCTTATTTTGATTAATGAAGAATCCCTTGCTTTATTTTACTATGGTTTACTTTATTTTAAGGCATATTGACAAGACTACAAGCTTAAGTTCAAAGCAGAAAGGAACCTGTTCACACGTGTATGTAGGGTAGATTGTAGAGTCAACAACGGTCACCCTTAAACTTATCGCAACCCTAATTTATAGCAGAAAACACACCAAATTTAGAGTTTTTGACACGGGAGTTGTTAATGCAATTTATGGCGATTTTTTCACAATTTTAATGCAAAAAAATTGTGATTTTCAATGATTTTTTGCCAGTCAATGGTTTGCAAAAAATCCTGAAAAAATAAAGGAAAAAATTGGCAAGCCTAAGGATTTTTTAAAAATCGCAAAAATTGTGATTTTTTTAGGATTTTTGCTTCTATGGTTGATATAATTTATTGAATTTGAAAAGTAAAAGATTATTAGATACTGATTCACCCCGTCCCCTCTCAGTATCACTGTGTGCTCATCAATACCAATAGGCATGTGGTACTTTAATTGTAGCAATACCCTCCCAAGTGAATGAATTTGACCCAAGCTTTTTGTTTCCTTGAAACATAATTTCTTAACTATCCCTCCACCTATTTGTTGACTATTTTCATTTGGCTCTTTGTTTGTGGGTGGTAGCTTGTGGTTGGAGTGAGTGTAGTGCCCATTAATCGGAACAATTCTTGCCAAAATAGACTTAAAAATCTGTTGTCTCCTTTCAAGGCCAATATTCATTGAAATCTTCATGCCTTTGACATCAATGACAATATTTCCAAAAGGTATGTCTCCTTTCAAGGCTCTGCATGGATATAATACTCTGAATTTTAGATAATAAGGTGTCAAGGGCCAAAGATTTGATTCAAACAAGTCGAGACTTGTTGAAGATTCTTAAGAAGCTCTTGCAGCAAGCTCAAAATCAGCAGAAACAATATGTCGATCAGCGAAGAACCAAGAGAACTTTTGAAGTAGGGAACATGGATTTCTTAAGACTGCAACCTTACAAGCAGTCATTTCTCTGAATAAGTGGAACAGAAAGCTCAAACCACATTTTTATGAACCATATAGAAAAATTGTACAAACAATTGGAATTGTGGCATATGAGCTAGAATTACCAAAAGGGTGCAAAATCCATAATGTCTTCCATGTGTCATTCCTAAAGCGGGTGATTGGACAGCACCTTGTGCCTTCTACAATTTTACCACCTTTGGATGAGGAGGGAAAATTGATTCTTGAGCCCAAAGCTATTATGGACATTAAGGAACAAAAGTTAAGAAACAAAAGCATTACAAAATACTTGGTGAGTGGAAAAATCTCCCCAAAGAAGACACTACTCAGGAAGGTGCAGAAATTGAGCATCCACATTTGGATTGCTTGAGGGCAAGCAATTCTAGGAAAGGAGGTTTGTCATATCCCCTTTCCCAATGCAGTGAAAATAATATTAAAAATGTTGTAAATATTATATTTAGCCAAAAAAAGGTAACTGCCTAAAATAGTAATAAAATGTTGTGACCCAAAAAGTAGCCACCTCAATATGAATAATGGTCCATTGTTTATTAAAAAATAATAATAAATAGAAGGGTAAGAAGGCGACCATCCTAGAAGCCACCACCCTAGGGATGAAGAAATCTATTTAAGCAAGTGGAGGCCAGCAAAAGAAGCACTCAGTTCATATTTCCTCAAGCCCTCTCTTTGAAAATTTGTTCATTCAATCCAAATGACAAAAACCCAGAGGATTGTAAGGGATTCAAGAATGAAAACCCTCAAACATCTCAAGTGGAAATTGAGGATGAAAACCCTCTAATTTTAGTAGGTGATTCCCACTCAAGAATTGCACAAAACTTTGGGAATTTCAACAAGCGGTATACCAATTAGAATTAGTGTCATTCCAGTTGCAGCAGAGCAGTTTCACAGAGTTTGCAGCTTGTAGGGATACAGATTACATCAGCAAACCATCCAGTTCAGTTCATTATTCTGAGGGAGCAGCATCTAGTAAGAGGTTTTCAGTTTATTAATGTATTTGTAGAATCTTATTACCAGCTTTTATGACTGTGTATATATATATATATATGCATATGTATATATGTATATATATGTATGTATAATGTATGTATGTGTAATATATATATATATATATATATATATATATATTGTCCAATCTGATCTGATATTGACTATGACAGTTTGTATAATTTCTAGCTGGGTCCGGAACTAATATTGACTGTTGACTGCTTGCAAAACCCTTGCTGGTGTGTTAATAAGATTATACTGTTGAGATTTATGCTTTTTTAAAAATATTTAGATGCAACACAGTTCCCTACACTCCTCAACAAACTGGAGTACTATAAAGGAAGAATCAGACTAAAAGAAATGGTCAATTGTAAGATTCAATTCAAGAACATGGACCCTCATTTTTGGGCCAATGTAATGTCCCATTCTAGAATTTCCTTATTTTTTCGTTAAATAAATATCCCACACTCACAATAAGGCATGCATAATTAATTACAAATATTAATTTATCCTTAAACTATAATTTTTATATAGATTTCAGATTTAAAATTTAATAATATAATTCTGAAAAATACAAACTTCTTTTTGAATATTTGTACAAATGTCTTGAAATATTCCTGCTAAAGCTAGGGGTTTTCGTCCACTAACTTGATGAAAAAATTAAAGGTTTTCATCCTTGAATTTCTGATCTATGAGGGGTTTCATCCTCAAGATTGCTGAATCATTGATTCATATTCCATGAAGGAAAAATAAATAATTGTCTCTGCTCAAAATTCCCTTCATTTCCTTGATTTATCTTCCTTATACACACATTTTGCTTCAATAGATAACCCTGCATATGTCTCTTGGCTTTTCATTAAAATTAAACTTTATTACATTTTAGTTTTTTATAATATTAATTGTTCTCCCTTAAGCAACTCCCTTTATTATCCTTCCTTAAGGCAATTGCAAGAGAAAGAAACGAACTACTGCAGCCAATAATAATTATATTTAAGGAGGGGGCATTACAGCCAAGGCCATCAGTTGTGCAAGTTACATTCAAAACTGCATTCCTCATTGAGCAGGGAAAAATATCACTCCACAAGAAGCTTGGAATCAAGAGAAACCTGATGTTTCTGACTTTTAAGTATTAAAATGCGAAGCTTCCACATTTATTTTTAGTGAAAAATGCAAAGCAATAGAGAAGAAAAGCCAAGCCTTTGATCTTTGTTAGCTATTGTGAAAATTTTAATGCTTATAGGCTTCTTGACACTTGTATGCATGAAGTCTTCTTTACGCAAGATGTTTAAATTTATTAACACTCAATAACTTGTGTGTCAACATATTCAACTTCATGTCCAAAGGAAAACTTTACTTTGGCCCCTTTAGCACTCTCTCCAATATGAATGATATTAACTAGAAAAAACCCAAAAATACTTCACCTTAGATAAACATTTACTACAATTTCCAAGGCATTTCCAAGGGGTTTCTGTTCCAAGAACCTTTTCCTAAAGAAAATGGAAAAACAATAAAAGAGGAAACAACTTGGGCTAGAACATTTGGTATGTGCAACTTTGGTCCAATTTTCTTTATAATTGAATTACATAAGTTCCATACACAAGCTTGTACAGGGCCTAAACCGATCTTATTAAATGCCCAACACCTATGAGTCAAAAAATGTCCACATAGAACAATAACTAAAGTTGCCAACATACACACCGTGCTAAAACTATTTCTAAAACCATATGTGTTGATGTTCTAGCAGCGTTGGGCTGCTTCTTCCAGATCCAATTGAGGCAAATCAAATATAGCCATCAGATATTTGAATTGTATTTATGATATAATTTACCATGGCCGACATGAGACGTTTTGAAGAGATACGTCTTTCATTAAATATCATTTAATGTTTGTTTATTTTGGAAAGTTGTCACACTCCATCAAGGCCGACATCTCTTCTTGGTGAAACACGATTTCAAGAGGCACAAGTTATTATGAAGCCGACTTATCTCTTATTGAATGCGTCTCTATGAAAGGTCGTCCTTTCCTTTGCTGGCCAACTCGTATTGAAGGGTGGCGTCTCCTCATAATGTATTTATATTGATCAGTCTTCTCATTGTGGATATATATTCATCAAGTTAAGTTCGATATCACTTTGAGTGTGCAAGCTCTCTTAAGGCAGTTCGTGTTTTTCATTGAAGGAGGAGTTTGTCATCTTGCTGGCTGTGTTCATCATTAGTTTGTCTCAATCTGTCGCATCAGATTGTTGTGGATGTGATAGGCTCTCATATTGGCTTCAATTGTAAAAGGAGACTTCTTTGTTGATTCAATATATAAGTGATATATTGTTGCTGGGTTTTTCTCCCTCAAGTGGAGGGTTTTCCCAGGGTATCTGCTGTGTTATAGTGTCTGATTTTGAATTAATTTTCTGTGCATTTAATCTGATCACTAAATTTAACATGGTATCAGAGCGGGTTTGAGGAGATCGTGATCAGATTTGTTCTTACAGCGATACTCTATTCTCTTCTTTATATTTCTTTGTCTATCTCTACCTTTGTCAAGATGGTGAACGGTTTGAAGATTGAGGATAGACTCGAGGGAGCATCCAACTTCACATCATGGAGATTCAGGATCATGCTTACCTTGCGTGAAAATGACTTGGGTGAGCTTGTGGAGTCCAGTGTTCCTAAACCTAAGGAGGAAGAAAAGAAGTTGCAGTGGATGAAGAAAGATATCAAGGCAATGAAAATATTGGTTGATTCCGTTAAGGATCATATCGTTCCTATTGTCTCTAAGTTGAAGACAGCAAGAGACATGTTTAAAACATTGGAAGAAATGTACGAAATCAACAATACCAGTCGGGCACTTGCCCTGAAGCAACAACTACACCATGTGAAGATGGCGAAAGGAGAATCAGTGATTGCATACTTCATGAGGATTTCGGATTTGAAAGATCAGCTCTCGTCAATTGGCCATATGGTTGACGACAAAGACTTGACTATGCTTGCTCTCAATGGTCTTCCTTTGTCTTGGGAATCCTACATTCAGGGAATCAGTGCAAGATCAAAATTGCCTAAGTTTGATCGTCTAAGGGCAGATTGCATTCAAGAAGAATCAAGGTTGGTGGCTAGAGGCATTGGTCAAAGTTCAAAGAATGAAGATATTCATGTTCTCGCCTCCCATGCTTCGAAGAAGAAAGGAAAAGATGGAAAGAAAGGGTTCTTCAAGAGGAATCGAGATAGTGGAAATGATGATACACCCGCCTCCAAGAAGAAGAGAGACATGTCCAAGATTCAATGCTTTAGGTGTGATAAGTTTGGCCACTTTGCTAAGCATTGTCCAACTAGACCTAAGCAACAAGCCACCGTTGCAGATGTTGATGATGTTTCTCCACAGAAGGATTCATGTGAATACTTGTTCTATTCAGCATTGTCAAGCAAAGTACCTACAGATACCAACACTTGGCTGATCAACAGTGGTGCTTCTCGACACATTACCGGATTTAAGGAGCGCTTATCAAGTTTGGTGGAGAAAGATTCTTCCGAACAAGTTATTATCGGAGATGATGCTGGCTACTCCGTGAAAGGGATTGGGACCTCTACTCTTCATTTGGATTCCGGAATTACACTTCAGTTGAGAGATGTTCTTTATGTTCCAGGAGTCAAGCGCAATCACATTTCCATTTCAGCTCTAGAAGATAAAGGATATCAAGTTGCCTTCTCCAAAGGCAAAGTTCTTGTGTGGATGGAGAATTTCAGTTTCAAGGATGCTCAAGTAATTGGTGTTAGACATGAAAGCCTCTATAGGCTATGTACGCGTCCTCTACAAGCATTAGTTCATGATTCTTCAAGCCTATGTGATCTGTGGCATTGAAGATTGGCTCACCTTCACTTTTGAGCCTTACCTATCATGGAGAAGATGGTCACGGGACTTCCTAAGTTCAATCAAGAGCATGAAGGAAATTGCAAAGGATGTGCTATGGGTAAGATTCAAAAGCTCCTTTCCATAGTAGAGAAAGTAGATCTAAGTGTATTTTAGACCTTATTCATTCTGATTTATGTGGACCTATGTTTGTTCCTTCTTCGAGTGGTTTCTTGTATTATGTTCTTTTTATTGATGATCACTCTAGAAAGACTTGGATCTTTTTTTTTGAAAACTAAAGAATCTAAGTAAGTGTTAGAAAGGTTCAAAGAGTTCAAAGCTCTAGTAGAGAATCTTTCCGGTAAAAGAATCAAGATCCTCAAATCTAATAATGGAGGAGAATACACCTCTGGTAGCTTTCGAAATTTCTGTGTTGATGGTGGGATTAGGAGGGAGTTTTGTGTTCCCTATAATCCTCAACAGAATGGTGTTGCAGAGAGAAAGAACAAGACGATCGTGGAAGCAGCGAAATCCATGAATCATGATCAGGATCTGCAAACCTTCTTATGGGCTGAAGCTTCTAGGACTGCAATATATGTTCAGAATAGAAGTCCTCACAAGGTCTTAGAGAATATGACTCCGGAAGAAGCCTTTACAGGGAAGAAGCTAGAGGTTAGTCATTTGAGGATCTTTGGATGTCCTGTCTATGTTCATGTTCCAAAAGAAAAGAGAACTAAGTTGGAACCTTCTGGCAAGAAGGGAATATTTGTGGGTTATAGTGAGACATCAAAAGCATACAGGATATATGTTCCAGGTCAGAAATTGATTGAAATCAGTAGAGATGTCACATTCGAGGAAGATGTTGCATTTAGAAGATCCAAGGGAACTCATGTGGAGATTGACTATGATGAGTCTCCTCAGGATATGGAAGTTGACCATACTCTTGAGATTCAGAGGGAGACTTCAGAACCGAAGGAAGATGTTGATCCAGTTGAGCCCTTGGAACCTACTGATGGGCCTACCGATATTGTGATTAAAAGAAAGAGACCTCTTTGGGCTAGGCAAACTATGCAAGAGGTTGAAAAGTTCACAGCTCCTAGAGGTACATTCAGAGAAAGTAAAAGGCCACATAAGTTCTCCAGTTATGTTGCCTTGATGAGTCAGATTATTGAATCTGAGCCTTCTAGTGTGGAGGAAGCTTCCAGTCAACAGGTTTGGAGAGATGCTATGTTAGAGGAGTACCAATCAATTCTCAAGAATGATGTTTGGGACATTGTTCCTAGACCTGAAGGAAAATCTGTGGTATCTTCGAAATGGCCCTTCAAGATCAAGCATGCAGCTGATGGGAGTATTGAGAAGTACAAGGCAAGATTTGTGGCTCGTGGGTTTTCACAGAAAGAGGGAGTTGATTATGAAGAAACTTTTGCTCCTGTTGCTCACTATACTTCTATCAAGACTATCATTGCCATTGCTGCATCTAGAGGATGGAAGATTCATCAAATGGATGTGAAGACAGCTTTTCTAAATGGTGTGATCGAGGAAGAAGTTTACATCGAGCAACCTAATGGGTTCGAGGTACATGGGAAGGAGTCTCATGTTTGCAAGCTGAAGAAGGCCTTGTATGGTCTTAAGCAGGCTCCTCGTGCATGGTACGAAAGAATTAATCGTTACCTGTCAAGTTTGGGCTTCTTGAAGAATGATGCTAACTCTAATCTATACTTTAAGGTAATTGATGGTGAAGCTTTGATTTTGGTTTTATATGTTGATGATTTGATACTTACTGGAGAAGAGCATTTGATCATCAAATGTAAGAAAGAGTTGGCCTCTGAGTTTGAGATGAAAGACCTTGGACTTATGCACTACTTCCTTGGCTTCAAAGTCTGGCAGAAACCAGATGAGATGATTCTAAGTCAAGGGAAGTACACCATTGATGTACATAAGAGGCTTGGTATGGTGGATTGCAAATCCATGTCTACACCTATGGAGACCAACCTACATAAATTGAAGGAGGCTGCAGCTAGTTCAGACTTGCTGGATCGTACAATGTACAAACAGCTGATTGGGTCCTTGATGTATCTAGTTAACACTAGACCAGATATCTGTTATGTTGTGAGTGCACTTAGTCAGTTCATGTGTGAACCAAGACAGATACATCTTGTTGCAACTAAACATATCCTGAGATACTTGCGTGGCACAGTTGGATATGGATTGAGATATTCTTCAGATGCTGACTTGGAGTTGCATGGTTATACTGATTATGATTGGGCAGTATGTGTCACAGATCGGAAGAGCACCTCTGGATGTTGCTTCAGTTTGGGATTAGCTATGATTTCCTAGTGTAGCAGGAAGCAGTCTTCTGTAGCATTGAGTACAGCAGAGGCAGAGTACATTGCAGCTTGTATGGCAGCTCAAGAAGCAGTGTAGCTTCGTAAGCTCCTTGCAAGATTGTTTGGACAATCAATGGAGCCCACTATCATTCATTGTGATAACTAGAGTTGTGTGAAGCTTTCTGTCAATCCTATGTTTCATGACAGAACCAAGCATGTTGAGATAAAATTCCACTATATCAAAGATATGGTATTGAGGAAGGCTATACAGTTGAGGTATATCAGAACTAATAAGCAGACGGTAGACATTCTCACCAAGCCTCTCTCCAGAATAAAGTTTGTGTACTTTCGAGATAAGCTTGGTATGGTGGAGAATCCAGCCTTAACTGAGAAAGAGTCTGAGTATCAGTGATAGCTTGTAGTGAGTTCTTCTTTGTGAGAGAAGTTCGAGGTGAAATCCCTTGATTAATGAGTTCTTCTCGGTAAGAGAAGTTCGAGGTGAAATCCCTTGATTCCACCCTCTGAGAGAGTCATGGTGTATGTCATGTGTGTGACTCCATGACAACATCACGTGAGAGAATCTGTGATGATTTTCTTGTACTTGTGTTTTCACCCTCTGGGAGAGCCATGGTGAAAGTCATGTTGAGGTGACAACATCACGCAAGTGATGAACACTTGTACATACCATACATGGTTGTAGCCATTATGGTTGATATCATGTTGAGGTGATATATGATATCACGATGAGGTGATATTCTTCTTTTCCACTTATGGTTGTAGCTATTGTGGTAGACATCACGATGAGGTGATATGTCTTGTGCAGCTGGAAGTATCATCCCTAGCTGAGAGGGAGTGTTGATGTTCTAGCAGCGTTGGGCTGCTTCTTCTAGATCCGATTGAGGCAATTCAAATATAGCCATCGGCTATTTGAATTGTATTTATGATATAATTTATCTTGGCCAACATGAGACGTTTTGAAGAGACACGTCTTTCATTAAATATCATTTAATGTTTGTTTATTTTGGAAAGTCGTCACACTCCATCAAGGCCGACATCTCTTCTTGGTGAAACGCAATTTCAAGAGGCACGAGTTATTATGAAGCCGACTTATCTCTTATTGAATGCGACTCTATGAAAGGTCGTCCTTTCCTTTGCTGGCCGACTTGTATTGAAGGGTGGCGTCTCCTCATAATGTATTTATATTGATCAGTCTTCTCATTGTGGATATATATTCATCAAGTTAAGTTCGATATCATTTTGAGTGTGCAAGCTCTCTTAAGGCAGTTCGTGTTTTTCATTGAAGAAGGAGTTCGTCATCTTGCTGGCTGTGTTCATCATTAGTTTGTCTCAATCTGTTGCATCAGATTGTTGTGGATGTGATAGGCTCTCATATTGGCCTCAATTGTAAAAGGAGACTTCTTTGTTGATTCAATATATAAGTGATATATTGTTACTGGGTTTTTCTCCCTCAAGTGGAGGGTTTTCCCAGGGTATCTGCTGTGTTATAGTGTCTGATTTTGAATTAATTTTCTGTGCATTTAATCTGATCACTAAATTTAACAATATGCATATAGAAAATTGAGCTTAAATTGTCGCAAAGTTTGTAGAGATGAAGTACAAAATGGAACAAGAGAAAAAACACAGGTAGAACAAAAAACAAGGTGCATACCAATAGTATCTAAATACTCCTCAGAAATATACGCCACAACACATGAATCCAAGATAAACAATGAGAACAAGTATTCTCATTAAATAGACTTGCACATAAGATATGCAAATTCCAATGGAAGATTTAATAAACAATGCAAGTTACAAGTGGAAGATTCAAGAAAGCATGCAATAGACAAGTGCAAGCAATACAAAGATGTGGAAGACTCCTCATGAGGAAAAAGACAAAAGCAAATTCCCTACAGAATTTAGGCATGCACAGCAAGCTTTATATTGGCTACTTATGTGATACCTTTGTAAATATTATCACCTACATAATTGTGCAATTTCCATACAAATGAGAGAGACACTACAACCAATCGCACATGTATTTAATCTCCATTTGATTATCTCAACATGTCCCAATGAGTAGGATATTCCACAACGTATGAATGATTTTCTGAGAATTTAGTGGATGCATCCTAGTATCAATAGAAGAAGTTGAACAGACAATGCCCATTATTACATGAGTAGGATATTCCACAATGTATGAATGATTTTCTGAGAATTTAGTGGATGCATCTATAGTATCAATAGAAGAAGTTGAACAGAAAATGCCCATTATTACATGCAGTAGTCCCCCACTGCCCCAAAGTCATGGACTAACAATTCTTCTAGGAATCAGTCAATTTCCATAAGCAAAACCTACATATCAGATTTTATATTCAACAGAATGTCAAGCCTAACAAAATAATGGATACATGATGATGAGCCCATATACTTAATTGTTGCATAACGATTGAAATGTTACAGTTACAGGATAAGTAACTTGTCCATTGGTTATAGAAAATTCCAAAGGATGAAAATGGTAACAAGATTAATTGTCATAGAACATTCAATAACAATCCTGGAAAGTCTGAATCTCAAGGAGTTCCATCATATGATGATTGATGTTATTCCCAAGGTTTTAAAATGTGCCTATTTGGGAAGTCAAAAATAGTCACTACCTGTAATTAAATTAGTCAAGGTAGTCTGGAAGAATGTCAAATCAAGCAGCAATTAAGTAATTTACTTATTATTTCTTAAACCATGCCTTTAGATTGCAAACCAAACTGGCAGACAGCATGGTTTACCTAGGGATAAGGATGAAAGGTGTAGATGAAAAAAATCTACAATTTTGCAGGCACAATTCAAGAAGGAGACCCTACAAGGTTGGGTGATGAAAGGTGAAAAGGTAAGTCTCCTTCTAAAAGCCTTACTCTTAATTGTGATAATTTATATGCAACTATAAGTCTATAACCATCAAAACTATCTCTGTAGAAACATCACAGAACCGATTTATTATACAGATATTTGGAGTTCCCAAAGTTCAAGCAGCATAGTTGTTTGGACCTCCTCTATTTTCTGCTGCTTTGAGGATAATTGAAAATTCTTCAAGACATGAAGGCAGAGGGATGGCAACTGTGTGGCTAATCTATAAAAACAAAGGGTAGATTTGATTTGCAAGGCATGAAGATGACTTCCATAGTGATCATTCCTTGAAATCATATCCTAGTACAATAAGAGCCCATGACACAACTGTAGGTCGATACTAGATTGGAGAATTTTTTCATAAATCGGGAGATTCATATGATTCATACAAAGCGCATAAACCATGAGTACAAGGTCTTGCTGTATGAAGCACCAATAAAAATATAAAACAATGACTTCAAGTCAAATTCTTAACCATGGAATGAATCTTCCATCAATCGTGGTACTCTTTCAGGCACTTCCCTACCATCTCAATTCTATATGCTCTTTGGGACAGAATTGTTTGGCCTGACTGATAAATCCGTAATTCCACAAGACATGTATGGCATCATGAATATCAATAGTTGATCTCAATATGATACATAGAAGTGTAATGACGCAAATCTTCTAGATAACCAAATTCAAACAGGTTGAAAGCTATGTTGCTTGTTCAAGTTTGGGTTTCGATTTAGGTTTGGTGTTTCACCAATTGTTACTTTTCCGGAGTTCAAATATGGCTGCTTTTGACCATACTATATATATATATAGCAAAAATATACAAAATAAAATACAGAACACAACTGATAAATGATAGCTCAATGTCAATTATCAAATGTTGAAGTAAATCAAAACAGTTTACATTACTACAGCTGCACATGGTAAATCAATACAAATAATAATATAGCTCTTCATCAAGAGCATCAACATCATCAGCTGGTTCGTTCCAACCACAAGCAACACCAGTGCCACTCTACTAGATGCACCATGCAAGTCCTTTGTAGCAGCCTCGAGCCCCTCATCCTCAATCAAGACTAAGGAAAGATGTATGTTAGAACTATTTAGGGTTTTTTGTTTGCTTTTTTGCCTTCTTCCTTTAAAAAATAACTGTTTTGGTCCCCTGGCGCCAGGCGTGGTCAAGGTCCTGTCTTGGGTCTGGATTCAGCCTAGGTTTGGATCCTGGCCCAGGTTTGGCCTGGATCCCACCTCTGGCCTTTGGATCCAGACTAGGTACGTTTAGGGGAGGACCCAGGCCAAACCCAGACCAGGGATACAGAACTGATCTAGACCAGTATGGATTTGGCTAGGTTTCCTGCATAACCCAGTAACTGAGATTGAAAGATGTTCTCTTCTCAAAACAGAAAGGCTCTAACTTCTCACACTTTCTTAAGAGTGCAGAATTAAACTTAGGATATTATTCAGTTAAAAGGCTCCATCGAGAGATATCTATCCACCAAAATCTGCCAAGGACATGCACCTGGCATCATCCAGTTAACACGGAGAGTATGCACCCAGCAAGGCTTGAAGCCAGATCATCATCATTCCCTTTCTTCACCTAAGCACTGCTGGACTTGTGATAAAGCATTGCTATTTTGTGTGAACTCTAGAGTTAGTTACGTTTCTTTTCTTTTTTCTAATTTTAAAACCATTTTATCTTTTCCTTTTCATCGGTAGAAGCCTGCATTGTAAATCTGAGCCACAAATGGTCCAATTGGATGCCCTTGAGAGGTAATACATCGAAGCATTCGTTGTAGAGATAAGAAACCAATTTAGATACACAGGAAACATGATAAAGTGTTTAAATTGAATAAAATAACTGCATCCACCTTGCTGGGTAGAAGCGTATCCTGACAAACTAGGACAGGTCAGTTGTGGAATCTAAGAAGAGTGTGTTGAAATTGGGTAAAACACAGCATTAAACTTCTGAGTGTAGCATACCCCAATGTACAAGGCCGGGCCAGTCATGGCATCTAAGCCTACGGTTGACCACAAAGGTTATTTAATAAATTAAAGGGACAAAAAGCAAAACAAATAACAAATTCTGGGGTATAAATAAAGTACTCAATAAGAACCACAACAGTCAGTCAACCATATAATTTTACACATTTTTTTATGAAAAGTCCATAAGACAATTACAGACAAAAGCATGCATCTTCTGCTAGGCATAACCACAATACTAACTCCTTTTCTCCTCTCTGATGAAATGCCAAAACAAGGCAAAAGATATATAAAGACAAAACCTCGGCCTCTTTAACCCAATAAGCCAATAAAGAAAGCAGAAGAATAACTTTCAATCAATGCAAGAACATGCATACCTTTGGGCCATATAAGCAATCGATTCATCTGAGCAATGCCTAACATACAATTCCCTTAAATTCACACCACCGCAATCCACTGCAACCTTCACCATTTTATCAATTTTTTTCTGAAATTCTGCAGTCCACCAAGAGGCAGTATCCCTTGTCCCAAAATACTGTTCATAATCAACAACATGCCAGAAAAATGGATCACGGGAAACCTTGAACCATGATTTACATACAGGGGACGCGCTATTCCATCTCTCCTTCAAATCCAACCTTAAGAATATGTCAATCAGGGCCTGCTCTGTAAGGTCTGACCAATTGCCCTCTCTCGTTAATTCGACCCCTTTTTCATTCTGAAAAGATTTGTCACTGGAGAAGACCTCTTTACAACTATATGGAGATGACCCATTTGCACAATTTGTTTCCATTGATGATCAACCAAACTGAGTTATGTCCTCCTGTACAATGGAGTTCTTTATTTATTTGTGTTCCGAATTTTACGATTTACGGGATACTTGGAAAGGTTACCGGCACTCTATAGGTGAGTTCTTTATCATATCTAGCGTGATATTTATTTTAGTTATATCGATAGATTTCTTGTTTTAGTAGTTAATTTGGGTTAATTTAGTGTAAATAGATAAAATTAAAAGTTCTTTTGATTATTTTTTTTATATATATCATCATAGTTATATAATAGATGTAATTGTTAGTGTGTTTATCTTTTCTATTTATAAATTTTGAATTCCTATATTTTAAGGATAACATTTTCAAATTTTGATCATTTATATCGATTTATATACTAAATTTGTTTGAATTAACATCTACATAGTCATATTTAAAGATGTACCATATGATTATAATATAATAATGAACATTCGTCCTTAATAATTTCAATTATATATCAATTGATCAAAAGGTAAGTAATAAAAGTATGGTAGATCCTAGGCCTACATAATCTTTCAAAGAACAAATATTGCATCAGTCTTTATATAGGCATCATTTGTTATGCATGTCTTTAATCTTGTCAACAATAGTCAACAAGGGTCTAAGTAAGGCATAACAAAGTGAAGTACTTCAGTCTTAGCACAACGAATTCCTAAAGATCTTCATCAATACCCATATCCCATTTCAAATATTTTGTGTAAACAAATCAAAAATTGTAAGTTTTAAGCACATAGAATACAATCACCTATTTTGACGGAATGACATATCTAGAAGTTGGCATTGTTAGTGTGATTATATCAAATTCAAACACCCGTGGCTATCTACATATCCTTCTATTTTGATACATAATAGCACATACCCTAGACCCAAGAAGAAAAATATGCACATTATTATCCCTTCTTCTTGGCCAATTAGGCTTTTACATCTACTTGTCATATTTTTGGATCAACTCTTGTGTTATTTAGTTATGATCTACAATTGAATTGTCATGTGATAGATTTTGATTAATATTTAGTATGGAATTAGACACCTTTTTATCTTAAGTTGTTCCTTTTTTTCTTTCCATTTTGGTGGCACTCATTTCTTACATGCATGCCTAACCTTTTAAATTAGTTAATTTTGATTTTTCTTTCTAATTCTAATTATTCTAATTTACCATACTATTTTTTAGATGTGATTGATCATAGTTGTGACCTAGGGTTGGGATTTCATCATTAATACCTCTTGAATTCTCACCCCCTCCCTATCTTGGGTTGTGTGTCATTGTTGGATCTCTCATTATAACTTATGATCTTCTTTGTCATATGTTCATTCATATATCAAAGATTTTAATGTGTTCTTACAATTTATGGTGCCCTATTCATTAATTATTGGGGATAACATCTTTCTACCACATTAATTGTGCTCCATTCTCAATTAAGGCATTAGTTCATCATGTATAACACTTTTTCATCTTGCATGAAGCTTGTTAGCAATTTTCCTTTTATTCAATCTAGGCCTTCATTTATTACATGACTCATGATAAGTACATTGTGTGTATGATAGATGATGATGATGATGATGTAGCCCTACCTTCTAGTGATACATCTAGGGATGCTCTTATGTGTCATGTTATTGCACCTAGGTGATGATCTATTTTCTACATCTTATGATTCTCTTCCTATCACATTTAGGACATCCTATATATACATTTATTGATTCACCATTGTATGACATGCATAGTGATTCATGTTTGATACATACACATTCTTTAGTTTTATTTCTATATGATATAGACATTTCTTATCGTTCCTATCTTATAACACAAATGTTAGCTTTATATACACAAATGTTAGCTTTGATACCAAATGTTGGAAATCAAGGTGAAACTACTACAATATTAACTTTCACAATATGTATGCAAATCTAAAATATATTTACTTATCAAAGATTACCCATAAAGATTATGTGATGGAACATTAAAAAATAATATGAAGAAATAAATAATATCACAAGTAACACATAATTTACATGGAGATGCCTTTTCAGGAAAAAATTCCACACCCAAAGAGATAAAAAGCTTGTATTAAACTTCAAATGAGTTGACAATAATATAACTTCTCTCTATGAATTCCAACAACACTTTGTTACTTCAACAACCTATAAAACAACATGATTTCTACTAACACAAGTCTCCAATTTATAGAAATGCTAGGATGAGAATACTACTATGGTATCTCAAACAAGGGTCAAATCCACCTACAAAAGCTATATGCCCCAAATCTTGGAAATCCTATAAAATTAGTAAAAATTTGAATAAACGATCACATGGCCTTTAGATGGCCACCTAACTGTAGTGTTGTAAAATTGCACCTTGTGATAATTTCACGCTTACACATTTGGGCTCGCCTTATTTATGACAAAAACCTATAAGTTGGAATTTCACAATTTTGACTTCATAGGTGATAATGATGTTCAGCGCTAGCAGCCTGAGTGTATGATTCTTGTGAAGTTTTTCATCAGACACTAGCACGACACATAGACATCTCCACGATACGCTAGTGTTCCTAAACTTTCTAAAATTCAAATGCAAATATTATGTGTTTCTTGCCTCTAGCATGTGTCATAGTAGCTGTTGGAACATAAAAATCTACTGAGAGGGGGGGTGAATCAGTAGATCTTAAAACTTAGCTCTTAAAACCTTTATGCAAATTACTTTCTTAAACCCTTAATATGTATATTAAAACATTCTATGTAGAATCGTAAACATACACACACATAAATTCCCTTAACACCAAATATACATGGAAAACCCAAGATGGGAAAAACCACGGTGACAAAGGCTACTTGAGTCTATTGCTCAAATCCAGTGTCACAAATAAGTCTTTTGTTACAATATTTTAGGGCACCAACCCAAGGAAGCACCAACTCCCTGATTTAGGAGCACCAACTCTAAGGAGACACCACTCCCCTACTCTAAGCATCAACTCAGTACAAATGAGGCAACAACATCTACAACCTTAAAATCTCATATATGCATAAAGTTGGTTTTGCATAACCTAATAATGCATCATTACATTCAAGACATAACTTTTGTAGCACACACTACAACTTACTTTTTGTTGTTGATGTTGCAATCTCAACAACACATCCCCTCTATTTTGCACTCACTCTCTTTCTCTTTTGCACTTCACTCTTTTCTGCACTTAGAACATTAACCCAAATAAAATATTTTTTTGGGCTTTACTCATTCCAATCAGTGCATTCTTATGTCTGCAACTGCTCTCTCACTCTACCTCTCTATCTTGATTCCATAACTCTGATCTACACCTCTGTATCACTACAGGTTGTTCTCTCACCTTCACACTTGCAAACCCAACACACACTCTTGCAGACACACACCTTCAAAAATATTCTAATTGTCTTCTTTTCCTTGACTCCAATTTGCAATTACTACCTCAAGATCATCTTGACCCTTCTGTTAGGGTTTTCTTCATCTACAAGCTTCTCCAACAAGCTATCTATACATTGAGCCAAATGCCATCATGTATTTCAAATCTAATTCATTAGATATTATGGCGATCTACAAAACCCTAAGACTAAATGTTTTAAATGCATTCTCTTGACTATGTGATTTGATTATGATCTTGATCACCTCTATAATTTGTGACATCGTCTTGAAGATCAAATCTTCATTTACATTGGTCACTAGTGCAATTGGACCAATTAAATCTATCCTCTATGTCGATTACCAGTTGAAACCCTATTTACATGGACTTAGTCATTTGATATCCTCACATTCAAATATGGGTCATCAATCCTATCACTTCCCACCATGATCCAACATTCCTTGTTCATCGTCATATCTTTAAAGCATTATCGTTAGATGAACCTTCCTTTTGAATCTCCATCGTTGATCTTCATTAATCACAAGCCTGCTATATTGCAGGACTTGGTTGACACCTCAAGGGGCAACAGGAGGCTGTCATCTGTCACCACATCATCATCCTCTTTTTTCACTAATCACATACTACTTTATCTCCACCGTTATTGCTATACTGCAAGATCCCTTTGTAACCACTATGGGTTGGTAGTCACCATTTAGTCTTCATCATTCCTCGCTATACTACAGGACTCCACATATGCCACGGGTTGGCGGATTGTCACCATTTGTTAGCATGGTCACCTTCCATCACCATCACCTTCCTATCGGGTCCCACTAAGGTCTTCCTTAATCTTTCATCGCTATGTCAAAGGGACACCAAGGAAACTCTCTCTGATATGGTGAAGTCTCTTTTATGAGGTTTTATCATAATTTCCAAGAGACCGACTATCCTATTATGTTGATCTTCATATGTATCCTTGATGAAGATCCTTCAAATCTACACTATCCACATCATCTCCACGCAATTCACAAGGACATGAATTGCTATACTGAGCAACCATATGTTGCCACTTGTCAATGTGACATCATCTTCCACTAACTTCGCATCCTACCATCGTAGTGTCAAAGGGACTTGAAGATTACTCACTCCAATATCTAGAGGTCTCTTCGATTTGCTTCATTCTGGCTCTATCACGTGGGTGGTCCCCACTAGCCACATGTCATCCTTGTCAGCGTCGTGTAGCAAAAAATACCTATGTGACTAGACATATTGGTCAATCACATGTTACCACTTCTCACCATACTCCATCATCTATCATGTCCATTGCATATTGCTCCAACACTTGAGTCACCACTATTCAATCACGTAATATGAGTAATCTCAGTGATGAGCATTAGATCATCCATCCTTCAAATCTGCATCATTGATCAACCTCATTCAAACTTCCATACCAACCAATTTATTTGTCGCAATACCACCGACACCAACTTGAACAATTGCAGTATTGCACTTAACCACCATGTTGCACAATACTACTCCACCACAGTCCATCCAAATAACCATCGTAGTGTTTGTGGGTTACCACTATGCCGCGTAGACCCCCTCATCAAATTGTTGCGGGGTTGTGGGTTCTATACTGCCATACCGCCAACACAAGTTTAAATCTTCATAGTCTTGTGGTGTACCACCATACTGCCATTTGCCATATTGTCAATCGTTTATCAAGCTGTCATGGGCTAGCAGGCATCGTCAGATCTTCTTGATCATAGTCATTGATCATACTCCATCACACATCTTTTCTACCTTCCACACTATCTGGTTTCACAACTTCATCACCAGTCATCATTCATCTATCATGGATTAATCTCCACCATTCTCTGCTATCCCTTGGGACTTAGCTCGGACCCACCAAAAACTCAACGGGCTAGTGGGCACTATCCAATCTCCAAGGCTTGATCTCTATCATTGATCAAGTTGTCATTGCCATGTCGAAGGGACTTAACACATTGTCTCTTCGACAACCCATTATCACTTTGATGCATCATTGTCTCTCTTTCTTTATCACTTGATCGAAGGGACACTAAACCATCTCCTCTCGACATGATGTGGTCTCCCCAATACGAACACATAGACTTCACCAACCTAGATTACTAGGTGATGGGGTTGGTTATAGAATGACCTAAATGACATAAGTTGTAACTTATGTGACTGATAACCTACGATAGGTAGTCAACATCAAAAAAGAACTTTTGTTAGAGCACCATGACTGCAAACCTATGGTTACCAAAAAACCCTAATTATGATCAAGAGCACAAATAAATCCTTTTTGAGCACACCATGCATCTTTTGGACCTACAACACACATTTTTGAGAAGCTCTCAAAGAACCCATATCAAATTTGGTCTTTGATTTTTCTTCGGGTGCTTGGAAGAATACTCTGTAGTAACATGTCAATTGTGCATGAAACATTACAACGTTTAGAGCAACTTTTGCAACATGCACCACATCTTACTAAACTAGGCCCACATCCCTCATAGTCATCCTATGTCATCATGCCAATAGTCTCCCTTGCATGATTTCCCCTTTTGACATCAATGACAACAATATGCCAACAACATCTCCCCTTGTCATTGATGGAAAAACTAAATGCTTAACTTGCAAACAATGGTCTACTACCAATGGTGGGTAATCATTTGAGCTCACATCTCCTTCTTTGACATACCTTCTCCTTTGCTCACACTTATGAGCAATTACATACTTTTCTCATGCTCGTACTTTGAGCATTTGCTCAACTTTGTCCCCCTTTGACATCAATGGCAAAGGGTCACACTCTTGAATTTCTTGTCTCAGGTCACCATGTTGTTGCAGCCTTCACTTCTCCTTAGCAATGGCAAAGGGATTTTACTCCCCCTTTGACTAATACCAATTGATATCAATTTATGCTCTCATACCAATTGCTAGTCTCATTCTTTAACCACAATGGAAAAACCATATGCTCCAACTACTTTATACCAATTAACACTATTTGATGCCAGTTGAAGTGCCATTGTACATGCTCTGAACCAATCAGGTCTGATACCAATGGTAGATGTTGCACTTTATGCTCTATAACAATTGATATTCTAGACTGCACTATATCAAGTATAACATTGATTTGATACCAAAAGAAGCTCCCCCTTAGACCTTGCTTCATTCTCTACTGGCATACTCGAGCATTTGCTTCACTTTGGGCTATGTACCAACTAGATTGTTTTGAACCAATTCACAATGGTCTAACACCAATTAGAACCACTCAATATTAATTGTTAACAAAAGAAAATGTGAGTGCATATATAGAACAACTCCCCCTCAGACATATCTCCTCTTCTTGCAGACAAATAACATTTATACATTTTATTTTCCTAGCAAAGAACTTGCACAGCTGCCTTCTCCTTCAACTACAAATATTTTTCCTTTTGATAAGGCATATACCTGGAGAAAGAATATAATCATAAATTTGCAACCATCAAGTCATTAGAAGTTTGTAAAACTTATTTTACCAGACTTGATCTATCCTTTCATTTTTTAGGGATGAATAAGATACCAAAATAGCTCCCCTTGGACTCATGCTCTATCAGTAAGACTTAGTGATGTGAGGCAGGAGCAGTCACATTAAGTGTTGCTTGTTGACCTTTCACTCTCCACACCTTCTTTGGTTTATTCTCTATCTTGTCAGCCTTCTTCTTAGGAATATGTGAATCATTGTTCAATCTAGGGAACATATTCCTCTTCTTACTTTGTGCTTTTGATCTTACATGACTTGTTCTACAATATTTAACTATGTGACCAAAATTGTTGCAATTAAAGCACATTACATTCATGTATACAACAAGACAAAATGAATTTTTATTAACATATTTTGTGCTCCTTCTAGGTACAGTTCTACACTCTCTAGCCCTGTGACCAAAATGATTGCAGGTATAACAGTAACCATAAAAACATGATGAGTACCTGGTCATAGCTTAAATTCTTTATGCATGATGAGGTGTTCTTCTTTTCTTTGAATCCTTCATTTATCTTATCCTTGTGACTCCATCTACATCAGCTACCTTTGTGTGTTGCTTCTTCTTAAATTTTTCAAGGACTGATCTCTCCACCTTCTTATCTACTGTAGACCTCTTCTCTTGATAAACATGAATTGAATTGTTTCTCTTCTTCTTGTCTATAGTAGGTCTCTTTTCTTCCTCAACCTTCTTCATATCAGCAACATGCTCCTTTTCCTCTTTTGTTATCTTCACCTTAGTAGTTCCTTTATCTAAATTTTCATTTCTAGAGGCATTTTCCTTGGTACAACTCATGCAGGCTTCCTCTTTCTTTGTGCAACCTCTTTCTTCTGCTATAAATCTATCATATAACTTTGCAAAATCACTGGTAGAAGGAGACTTTCCTTTTCCAAAACCAAGCTAACCTTCTCTTTAGGTTTTGATGGATTTTGTGATTTTACCAACTCTTCTAATATCTTAGAGCCACCTTTTAATTTCAGCCCTTTGTCAATCT
>VDFB02276737.1:0-127878 GCA_007258455.2 Sequoia sempervirens
AAAAGCCTAAAACAGGTGATTTTGAACAAGCTATGGATGCTTGGAAAAAATCTATCAAAGCATAATAGTAAGCAATAGCATAGACAAGGCAGTGAGCTGGTTAAAAAATTAGCTCAAAGAAATGTGATCTCATGGTGATGTAATGCCATGACAATCCATAGCAATTTGCTTGTCATGGCATTCGTCATGCCATTCCATCACCATGAGAACATTTCTTTGAGACATTTTTTCAAACAATTCACTACCTTGTCTATGCTACCACATTTTTCATACATGTCTACCAAAGCATTTTATCAAACAATTCACTGCCTTATGCTATGGCTAAAAGCCTAAAACAAGTACTTTCAAACAAGCTATGGATGCTTGGAAAAAATCTATCAAAGCATAATAGTAAGCAACAAGCTATGGTCTCATGGTTTATTTTCACATGAAAATCAACGTGATTTTATTCACATTTTTTTGCAGGTTATAAATGCATTTTTTGGCAATTTTGCTGTTTGAAATGGGAAAAAATCGTTGACCAAAAGGTCAAAGATTTTTTCAAAAAATCGAGGAAAAAATCGTCCAGCCTGCAGATTTTTTTAAAATCAGGATTAATCGGGATTTTTTGCAGATTTCTGCTTCTATGGTTCAAATTCCAGCACACCATGCTTTGCACTTATTAATTAGGACAAGCCACAGCTATTAGAAAATGAGGGTAATTGCTCTTAACGGGATGGACAAGGCTATTCAGGACCCTTGTAGATCAGGGAATTAATGTGGGCAAAAAATACAAGTTATTATTGGATATTGCTTGTCAAATGGTGAACCATGAGTCAGGACTGATTATCTTAAGGGCAATTATTCATTTCCCCAATTCTTCACAGAAGAAATTATAAGAATGAAAGAAAGAAACTATAATAATGTCCAATACTGCTCATGCCAATTCATTATACATTCAGAGTTATTGTTCATAATTGGATCCATTTTCTCTCCAGATGAGCAGGACAGCCCTATCCTTGTGGCTGAAAGAATAATTATTAATTTACATTCAGCATCTTCCAAGATCCACAGACTTAATGTAAGCTTTTACACGGTGACAGGGGATCAGCATCTCCCTCATTCCTCTGGAAATTCCTGTTTCCCAGGAAACTCTTTCTTCAACTCTACAAGAACATTTAACCTGCTCTATTGTTGTAGTCACTTGGCACTGTATTTTCACAGACTCATATTCCAGAATCCAAACTGTCTAGGTTAATGTAAGGATGGTAATAAGGACATCCATGACACAATTTTAGTCTTAGACCTTTGTCAAGACACGAAATATGGTGATAAGAGCAATTCCTGCAGAAATGAGTTCTCCGCCTTACTGTCATACAAAAAAATTAGAAATATGAGAACAGGTCGCAGACTCACAACATAGCGCTAATGGCTCTATCTTGTTTTGTGATGCTGCTGGCAACTTTATACTCATAGAGTGACCACTGTTCTATCTCAGCCTACTAGAGATATAAATTTGCAGATTTAACCAAGAATAAGCAGTCAGTTAATGGCTAAGGCACTTGCTAATTTAGAACAGGCACTTTGACATATACGGGGACAAGTACCATATGCAATTTATACTGCTGAACATAATTTTGACTAGCATATTCACAGCAACCAACAAATTTTACAGCTAAGTCTCTAAAAGTTCTAGAGAACCAGCTATAAAAAATAGAACTTGCAGAGGCCAAAAACCAAAGCGGAAGAATAATAAGGCATTTAGGAAAATCTGGAAAAAAAATGCTAAGAAAATAAAAAAGTTAAAGCAATCAACAAGAAATCTTGGAAAATACCAGTGGAAAAGTTGACAGCAGCAGTGCTGGAAAACTAACAAATACAAAAAAAATGATGATAAAATATCAGTTTTTTATTCCAAATGCCATGTTGCAGGAAATCCCAAAAAAGGAAAACAAATTTTGACCAATAAGGATGTGTCAATGTGCATTCAAAAATGGATTATTAAAGACCATTAACCAAAATAAAATGGTTCAAACTAATTCTGCATTAATTATATCATATACATTGAATTCAGAATCATATTGAAGAGCAATATTGATAAAATGATTGAAAGAGGCTTTACTCTTCACAAGTTCCTTACAGTGTGCCATATTATAAAGAATCTATATAGGACATAAATGAATCAAATTTTCACTGCCCGTAAGCAACTTTCTTCTAGGTACAAAACATCAATGTTACAAATGACCAAATAAGTTCATACAGTTTTATATTCAAGCCTTCTAAGCTGTTAACAGAACATCACTCTTGACAGGCACTTTTAAGTTTTGTAAGCCTTTAACTCTAGGCATCAAATTTACACTGCCCATGACAACCTTCATCTAGGAACGAGACATCAATACCAATGTAAACCCAATAGTTCATAGACTTTTGATTCATGCCTTCTAAACCGTCAATAAAATATCTCTAATGTTATCATTCAGGGCAATTAGGTCAGATTGTTCACATTATCTAACCATTTTTGCAATAAACATCAAGGGTTCAACATTTCAACACTTTTCAATGTTTCACTCACTATTCAAAGCATTGTCAAGAGAGGCAAGGGCTTTGGTTAAGGTCCAACCCTTCACACAGCTAAAGACATCATCAAGCCAAATATCAACATATAATACAGATAAATCATAATATATTTAAGAAGAGAGCAACTAACTCTATTCTCCATATTCATAGTCCAGATCAATCAAATTGTCAGAGAAAAGGCCAAAAGAAATATGTTTACAGAAAAACCATGATAAAATTCAAAAGAATGGCCTCAGCTAGACACTAGTTGTTGGTAAGGTGGGTAGGGCTTCATAAAAGATGCACAAATAGAACATCAAATGATGCAAGAGTACGTACAACACCTCCTTCAAACTGGATAATGTTTACTGTATTAGAAATGTAAACAAAGAGAAAGATGCAAAGCAAAGAAGCAGGGGAAACCCTGAATGGGTTAAAAAATATCCAAACCAAAAAGAAAATCAAAAGTGGTAACTTTCTTGGTTTGATAAAATACAAGTCACCTCAAATAAATACAAAATTCTGCTGGAAAATACTTGAATGAAGCGAAAAATCATCAGAATTTACAATTCAAAAGCCATTCCTAATCAATGTGCTCTCTCTCTTCATTTTGTTTCTGTCGTCTCGAAGAAAACAATTGTGGCAATAATGAAGATTCATCAAATTTGATAATTACTCTACTTATGGCGTGTTTGCATTTTCTCTGTAGTTTCTTTCTGTTGTCGTGGAACAAAAGAAATTTATGGTACATGATTGTTTTTATCTTCCTATGTTTCTGATATAGTTGTCTGGATCAAAAAATTCGTGCACAAAAACAAAAATTACTCTCAGTGTTATGTTTGTGCTGTCCCCATTATTTTGGAAGATTTTCTTGGAGAATATTTTAAAAACAATGGTGATCCATAAAAAATGCTTTGAAGTAGATGTAATAAATATAACTGCCCAAAAATACGTATCAAAAAAAAAAAAATAACTGCCCAAAAATATACATATGCAAAAGGTGAAGTACAAAGAAGATGAAATAATATTATTTGACAGAATGCCTCAATACAAAAGTGGTTATGTATACACAGTAATTGCTCAAAGATATGCACAGAATAGGCTTGTTGAATAATTGTTTTTAGCAACTGCAATTCGAGATCATAAAAGCAATCATCGAGAAGCATAAAAGCATCTCACTATGAATTTGTGAGAGCAGGTGGTGAAGAAGAAGAGAAGAAATCCATGTAATTTTCTGGTGTGATATTATTAACAATTGAAACATTAAACACACAATATCAACCAAAAACCCCAAAATTAAAATTTATTGCATAAATCGCACTCTGCCTAAAAAGATTCCAAGGTACTGAATTTCTAAACCTTTTGTAGCTAAAGGCACATTGGTATACAACTGAAATATGCTGCAGGAAATTATGCCATGTTCATGTGATAAGCAAATTAAGATTTTAGATGTTTATAAATATTTAAGGGTTTGTGAGTCCATTTTATATAAACATCAGCGTCCACAAAATCAATGGTTTAGCAAATGTTTTAGCTGCTGCCTTTTTTTTGGTGCTTGCCGCTCCTTATTCTACAAATTTAGAATTTAAAGCAGGTCAAGGGGTTATAAGAGGCAAACTACTCTATTTTGTATGTGAGAACATATAGGGTCATGAAAGTGCAAGTTGTGGACAGAATTCTGAAATTTTCCAAAAATCTATTTTTGGTATTTTATATGTTTTCATATTTTGTATTTTTGGGGTTTTCTGAAGTTGAATTTGGCCCTAATTTCTTGGTGACGAGTCCTAGTTGGAACTATGTCATGTTGTCAAATATAGCTTGCTAGGAGTTATGACTTCATCAAATAGGGGCACCAGAAATAAATAATTCCACCAAACATTTTCAGTTTTCTAATAAGTTTGTCTTAACCAAGTGCCCATTTCAACTTCGAAGAAGAACAAGGATCACTACTAGGCATGGTGATTCTACATTGACTATTGGGCCTAGAACAAGATCATCATTAAGAGGAGGTATCCAATCTCTCAAATTTATAACATCTTAGACCAGCTCAGAGAAGCAAAAATTTTCACAATTTTTTTTATGAAATCAGGGTACCATCAGGTTCCTACCAAGCCAGCTGCCTTCATGTTGATGAAGGATTTGTTTGAGTGGTTGGTTATGCCGTTTGGTTTGACCAACACAGTTGCCACAGTCATGTGGATGATGAACAATATAATTAGGCCTTTCACAAATTCTTTTGTAATCATTTAATTAGATGTAATTCGCATCTTCAGTAAGACATGGGAAGACCATTTGTAACATGCTTAGTAGGTTCTTTTGATTATATGCAGGCATAAGCTCTATGCCAATATAGAGAATATTCTTCTATACTCTTTTGGCATGGAGCAAACTTAGTATCTCGGCTACATCACCAATAAACATGGTGTCAGTTTCTACTCAAAACGATCCAAGCTATTAGAGACTGGCTAGCCCCAAGAACTATCACAAAACTCAAGAGCTTATGGTTCTAGCCAACTTTTACTGAAATTTTGTGCTCAAATTCTCTCACATTGCATAGCTTCTAAACCAGGAAACAAAAGGTGGGCCAAAGCAAAGTTCATTTAGGCAAAGGCACAACAATAGGCATACGCACAATTGAAACAGAGGCTCCATTTGGCAATGGTCCTTGTTTTCCTAGATTTCAACACTCTTTAGAAATCAAGATAGATTTCTCAAAGTATGCACTTGAAGTAGTCCTCACTCAACATGGCCACCCTATTGCCTACCATAGCAAGACATTTTTTTTGACACCGCATGGATAACCAACTTATGATGAAAAAAATTATGCAATTGTCAAGGCACACAAGAAGTGGAAGCACTATATTTATTATATTGTTATGCAGTCAAGGGCAGGGAGCCAAATGAATGGAGGCCTTTTTCTTGCAAAAAGAATTCACAACACACCTTTATAAGATCAACAAGAGTCCTGAGATTCAAGGTAAACTGAAATTGGAATCTTATTCTCAAGGTCTGAACCTTGAGTGAAATTGCATTAACTAGTCACCCAATCAAGATTTTTTCAAGCTGGATTTTCACACAAATTATTCCAGTCAAATTCTCATTGACTCATATTTCATGAGAATGGTTCACAAAAACCCATCTCTCATGAGCACGAATGGTCCACTTATCATATATTGCATTCATATCACATATTGCATTCAATTATTGTCAATTATGTTTTATTTAGTTTCATTCAATTGCTACTTATAATCATTAAGTTATGTACTGTACCCTCGCCAGAATTACTAGCTTAATTCAATCAATATATCTGATCTTACATGTTAAAGGGGGTTACTTGTCATAAAACTGCCAATATGTTAAGACAAATTTTAAATCTAATGCTCCTGTCAAACGGTGTGGAATAATTCCACACGGTAGGTAGAGTTTTAAACCATTGCTTTCCATAGCATGAAAGCCATTGATTTCACATAGTTAATGTAGCCTAAGGATCCTGATGGTTCTTAGAATTTGAAGTTCTCACTTAAGAAAATCAAATGTTAAAATACTAACATTATTAAGTTAATAAAAAAACGAAAAGTTAATAAAGATATCTGGGAAAGGCTGCAATTGAACTCTTAAGAGTACTCAACATTTGCACGATCTATCTCAAATGATTGACAGATCCTGAGATTTAATAACTCAAAAGCAAAAAGCTTACAGATACATGAAAATGTTATTGTTTATCCGGGGCTGTAGCCCTCGATCTGAAACCAACAAAAGCGTGATTTGTTTGTCTTTCAGGCAACGTATGACATTGAAAAGAAAATCACTGTGATTCAAGTACGAGGAGGGCACGCATTGGAAAGTATAGTGAATTAACACAATTAAAATTTCAGGGTCAGAACAGTGAGGGACATAATATTTCTACGGTTCATATTAGTGATAAAGATAGTTTGTAAATTTTAAATATGTTACCTTTTTATTTTCTATAATCTATTATCAGAAAAAATGTGAAAAAAGACAGGGTATGATCTAAAATGTTGATGTAAAAAATGCTTATACAGTTAAAATGTAAAAGCAATCTTAATAAATTATAACAGTTAAAAGCTACAAAACCCCAAGCCACAAATGAACTGAAGGCACCGAGAAAGACGGAGTTTAACAGATTTGCGCACGCCAACATTCCAAAGGCGAAGGTAATTATACCATAGGATTTGATGTAAGGTTTCAGTAAAATTTCCTCAGCTCGAGATTCTTAGAACAGAAAACTTACAATTCTATGACGCTCCGTTGAAGATTTACCGAGAGAACAATTGATTAGGAGTTTGTTTGTTATTACAATAAAAAAGCTCAAGAAAAGATCAAGAAAAAACTTACAGAAATTGTTGGTGCTCCGCCTCTCAGCAACTGGGCCTTTGAATTGTTGGGTTCCTTTTCAATTTTGGCGAGTGGCTCATTCTTTAACACACATTTTAAGTTCATATAGGAATTTTTTTCTTTAAAAATTTGAATTGTGGTTCACTGTTTTCCAACACGTTCTAAATTACAGGAGGCAGATGCGTGCGTGTCCCACACGGGCACTAAGAAACAGATGTTTTCAAATCTTTATTTAAAAGTCGTTGCGTAGTAGGTGATCACAGCGATTAAATACGTTGAAATCAGGAGAGGAGGGGGTGCACAAAAAGAATTGAAATTCTTTCAAGTCTAGGGGAGAGGACTCAGTAGTTGAGCGTGTTTAATAATTAAAATAGTAGTTGTTTAAATAATGTTTAATAGTTGTGATAGTAATTGTTTATATGATGTTCAATAGTTGTGACATGACTACCTTAACTTAAACAAAATGTATTCCTTTGATCTAAAAAGCAACCAATCATGTGATGCCACATCAGCGCTCAACTGCCCATGATGTGAATGCACAAGTATTGGTAACAAGTTTGTTTTGGGCCTCTTTGGACACCTTGACAAAAAGCATGTTGATGTGGCATCATATTTGATGATGTGGCCTTGAAACGAAAGTTATAGGCGGGGGACTTGCCAAGTAAGCTGCTGTAAAGATATTGGACTGATTTGAAAATTCCAAGTAGGATTTTGAGAAGCGCAAAGTTAGGGTGCACAACTACTAGGTCCTCTCCTATACGAGGTTAAGTCTTATGGACGCATCACATTCTATAAATTTAATTTTTTGATTCCATTGATTTGGTAATGTAATATTTTCTTTTTTCCCACTTTCTTGGTCTTTTTCAGAGTTTCTTTCACATTGAAGTTGATGAAAACTAGTTCTTAAGGATTTTGGACATGTGGGATTGAACTCTTCAATATAAATCATTCTTTTCACAATTGTATGGGAAATAAATAATATAATATAATTTATAATATCATATAAATAATAATAATAAAATGTTAATAGTAAAATATATTATTAATAAATAAATTTAAAATATAATAATAATATAATAAAGATATATTATAAATATAATATAAAATAATCATAATAATAAATTAATGAAATATAATCATAAAATTAAAAAAATTAATATAATAAAATAATTTGGTTATATAAAATAAAAAAAAATTACCTTGATTATTAATTATTTTTTTAGACGGATTCGTTTTTAAATATGGTAAAAATTGCATGTCCATGTTTAAATTTTTAATTTATTTGAACATATGTGATAATCAAAATATATATTAAAAGTTAAATATTAATATTTATTTATCAAGATATTATAATAGTATAATTTTAATGTTTAATATACTATTAGAAAAACATATTATAAAAAATGTAAACAAAGATATCTCTCCGCTTATTATATATAGATTATTTTAAATGTATATATGCTAGTTAATAAATACAATCAAATGTGAACCTTGATAGTTAGGTAGAAGTTGCCATCTTTACATGCATTCAATGATGTAATAGTGGATATTTTTCTTTTTTTTTTGCTTAATTAGTTATTAATAAGTTTTTGAGTCAATGAGAAACTAACATTTTTATCCTTTTCAAATAAAATATAATATTCCTGAAATGAACATATAAAATATTTAACTTTATTATAGTTTTGTAGGCTTGAAAAATAAATGAATGTAAGTTTTATTAATGTGAACAAAATTAAATGTAAGTGTTGTTAATTATAGTATTTTAGTTTTGTTAATTAGATATTGCATGTCTATATTGATATCATAAATGTTAATATATTATTATAATTTTACATAATCAATTGAAATGACACATTAATGTTAATTATTATTATTAAAATTATTTAAATAACATATTAATTATTATAATGTAAATTGCGCTTAATTATTTATTCTATTAAAATTATGTAAATAATATATTAATTATTATAATGTAAATTGTAAGATAATGTGTGCATAATGAAACAAAAGGGTAGCTACATGCTCACATTTTTATGATTATAATTGTTTAATGTATTATAAGAAGTTAAAACATAAACAATGAAATTATAATTATTTTTTAAAATTATTTTAATAATTTAATTTATAAAACATATCAATAAATGTCAATTTTATTATATTTATATTTAGTGAAGTACATAATTTATTATTTTATTTATCAAAATAAAATGCATAGTCAAATAAATCTTCCAATAAAAAAACAAAAAAATGTAAATTAATAAAAATAGTTTTAGAATAAAATAAATATAATAACATGTTTGTTTCAATTTTTAATATATGGATTAATAGTAATATTATTATAAATATAAACTATATTATTTAAAAATATTATAAATTATCATTAAAATAATTTTATTATAAAAATTATAATTTCTTGATATTTTTATTTTTTTTAATTAATAATATTAATAACATAATCATTGACAAATTAATATTAATAATTTTTTTTTTTTTTTATAAATAATATATTAATCATTATAATGTAAGTTGTAGTATATTGTATTTGATGGAAAAACAATAGTTGCATGCTTGATAGGACAAAATGAATGTGCACCTATATTCTAGCTTGATGGGACAAAACAATTGCATGCCTATATTCTAGCTTGATGGGACAAAACGATTTCATGCTTATATTCTAGCTTGATGGGACAAAATGGTTGCATGCTTACATTCTAGCTTGGGGACAAAAGGTTGCATGTTATATTCTAGCTTGATGGGACACATTTATAACACCTTATATTTATAATAATTATTTAATATATTACTAGCAATCGCACCTTGATGTGCAATGGGTACGAAAGAATTGTGGAAAGTCAATTAAGAAATAAATTGATTTTTTTTTGGTACATTTGTGTAGTGCATGAGGTCATTGGTAGGTCAATTAGAAAATGTTTTTGTTTATATATATTATTATTATTAGTATAATTATTATTTTTATGATTATCCGTATTAAATTTTATTATATAATAATATGATTATATTAATATTTTATTTTTTATGTATTTACTATTATTATTTTATTATTAATATATCAATTTAGATCATGTTAAATTATTATTATAGTTTGTTGTAATATACATAAAATTGATAAAAATGAAATTTGAATATGTTATTTTATGTTGATAAACTTTATTATAACAAGCATGCATTATGGCTTGGTGAATGTCAAGTCATTATGGTCCATTCATGTTTAACAAAGCATGCAGATTTTATCTTCAAAATTAGACTTAAATGACTACTTTTTTGTCCCCCTTTATGTGCACTTATCCTTTATTTTGAAATAATAAATGTTACTATATGAAAAAAGTAAATGTAACAATTAATCATACTTAGATATGTGATTAAAGAATGAGTAGTTTGTGTCAAGATTCTAAATCTATGATATCTTAGAATCAAGAATGGATAAGGAGAATATGTAATTCACCTCAAAATTACAAAAAACTATTTGCATTATGAAAAGTAAGTGTTAAAATAAGTATTTCAGTAGCTCCCTTCCGGTTTCTTTTGTATTGTACGTGCGCCGACCTGTACATCGCCGAGTTTTTCGACTTTCCACCAAGTTTTGATCTACCACTTTGCGTATCTTCTCTTTGCAACTTTAGGTAACGGCTTCCCTTTCGGGTCTTGAGGAGTTGCATTGGGCGTCCACGTGTCGCACTTGCAGGAGGTTTTATTTCTTCTTTCCTTAAAGTCTTTTCGGGTTGTGATGGCTTCCCCGAGGCCGTCATTTCTAAAGAGTGTTAGAGGATCCTACATCATGCTACGTGGCGACGGATCGCAAATTTTTCAATATAGTAAGGAAGTAAATGGCCGCGGGCAGCAAAACGCTGCCACGCATTTTTCGCACCCGGTTGATGCAACTTTCTCTCCACTGTGTTAAGGATCTCAGCCCATTGGACACATGTTGCATCTTCGCAATCTCTCGACAGTAATGAGAGAGGTTTTCATTCAAGCAGCGAGAGGTTGCCACGTGCCTTACAACTTATCTTTGAATCGGGCGATAGGTTGGCTGAGGGAGATAATGCTATTGGTTGCCGCTCATCATGGTCACCCAAAGCAGTGGATGACACTTGTCACCTTGAGCCTGGCTGGTACCATTCCCATCATTACGAAGGACGCACCTACACCTGGATGACCGAATGTTGTGTTCTAGCTTGATGTCGTTGTAACGGCATTGGGAATCTTTTGATTCAGGCATCATTACGGGGGATTGTGGGATCTTTTTTGTTGTAGCTCTCCAAAGCGGTGGGAGTTTTCTCTCCTGCTATATATATTCTCTCTGTCGATGAGAGAATGGTCTAAAAATTTTGAGGAAAAAAAACATACTGGTTTTAGCAAGAGACATCAGGCCTCTTTTACATTTTTATTTGCAAGAAACTTTCAGACTGTGCCAACTGTTCGGCCTTTCTGTTTTTCATGTTTTGATCAAACTGTAAACTGTGCTTTATACTGTCTTAAGCATTTCATTTGAAAGAACTTCTATATATTGAATACAAGCTTGCTTACCTAAATCATGTCTAATGACTCTTCTTAGTAGTGAGGATGTATGCAATACTATTTCATGTCAATAAATGAATTGTTTATGCTATAGTTTTAAGTCTCTGATATTTTGGAATGTGACAACACCATTCGAGCCCCTAAATCTATGATTTATCGTGCCCATCAACAAATTTTGGTGCATCGCCTTAGATTAGACTTTTCTTCATTATATATGTTTCCTTTTCCCTTTCCAAAACCCATTATAGAAGAAGCCGACTTCTTTAAAATCTAGAGGTCACTCAGTTTGGCGCAAAGGGTCCCCCTTGAACTGAGTTTCCCATAAGACACTATTACCTCATCAATTTTTGGCGTCAATAGTTTGTTCTTTTTTTGGCACACCTGGTGGGACTCGAACTAATGAAATTACCTTATAGAGGGGTGTATGAGCCATCGGCCTGTAACTAGATCCCAGAGCGCAAGTAACCCAGGTTTACTAGTACCTCTGCTAGGGATAGTCTAGGCCGTAAATCAGCTGGTAACCGTTCCATCCTCACCACCCTTTCCCCTCACTATGTTGTCGGCCGCGAATAGGAACTACGTAGCATGGGATGCTAGAAGTCCCCTAGTAGCCCCGGTAGCGCCTGTTGTTTGGGGCGCTATCCCATTTTTGGCCCTGGAAGCTATTCCCAAATTTGTCGGAGACAACTCAAAAATGCCAGCAAAGCATTTGCAGGATGTAGCGGATGTTTGTCTGGTACACGGTATTATAGCGCAAAATGTAGCCCTAAGGCTAATCGCCGCGTCTTTCAAAGGCAATGCTCTAGATTGGTATCGAACGTTGACTCCTAATTCAATTCACACCTGGGATGAGCTTGGAGATCCATTTTATGAAAGGTTCTCAAACGACGAAGATCGTTCTTCGTTATATTATCAGCTATCCATTATTAAACGAGTGCCCCAGGAGGCTCTGACGGACTTCAATGCTTGATTTCACTCAAATTGGCAGAGGATTCTTGTGACTATCCGCCCGACTCCAAAATTGGCATTCAAATTTTATCTGAAGTCCATTAATCCCGACATTTTTGTGATGATCAAGTCTTTGGGAGGAGCCACTCTACCAAATGCTTATGCTACCGCTATCAAAGCTGAGAATCATTTGATAGATTGCGGAAAGTTGCCTCCTTGACCTATTATGCTGATATTTCCTGAAATATCAAACTCTACGCAAGAGGTCGCATCGACTAGTGCGGCAACAACTCCCCAGTCGATGTACTCATATGCGGCTGCTCCTGAAAGCTTGGCTTCTACATCAAGTTCTTCCAAAGATGAAATAAGCGACCTCAAGGAGATGTTGTGAACTATGGCAAATGACATAACAACTCTCAAGCAGAACCAAGCAACGCCCCCGCGACCCGCATATCAAAACTATCAAGGTGGGTGGTCTACTTATCAGCAAATTCAATATCAGAGTGCGCCTCACACTAATCCACCAGCACCGACTACAAACCAAATGGTCTCGGTGCCTACTCCACTGACAAGTGCGTCGCCCAGCTCGAGTAAGGAATTAATTGCGGTACAAAACAATCTTATTAATGATATCAATCCATGGTGTTTCCCCTGCAGCGATGTGCATATGCCCCGAAATTGTCTGCATGGCAACCTACAGTAGAAAGTGGCGGAGCAACACAGTCGAGGAACTATAGCGAAAAATAGAGGTTATGTATATGCTTCGCCAATGGAGGGCGCGGTCCTTACTGCACAAATGCAAGGAATGTCTTTAGAACAAGAGTTTGATATTGGTCCCGATCATGCACTCTTCTCCTGGATGGAAGATAAAGAAATAGTGTTTGCCAATAACGCATTCATATTTGAAACATCGCAGGAACAGCCTGACTACAACACATGGTCAAAGAGGAGATTCACCGGCGAGCCTGTTGTTTCATTTCTAGACAGCCCGCAATGCAAAAGCATGTCCGATCAAATTCCCGCCGCTTCAACCGTGTCTTCACCTTCTCAACTGCGGAAGGAAATTATTATAACAAGAACCAAGGAGCAGAAATCTCCGAACTTGCCACCTTTTAATGTGGTGGAACAATTAAAGAAATCATCCGCTAATGTGTTTTTATGGGACATTCTAGCTATCCCGGAATAGAAGACTATACTACAGAAGGCGCTTCAGCAAGAGATCATCTCAGCACCAACGGAGCTGTCTGCCAGTACAGAGGTGGTTTATCAAATACCACTAGCTAAGGTTCTTACAGACAAAGCGAAGGAACCCCATGTTGAAGACAGAAGTAGGTCAAAACCTCAACCCTTCTTCTTAACTCTCATTATAGAAAAGAAACCATTACACAACGTTGTGATCGATTATGGCACTAGTACAACGATTATGCCAAAACTGATAGCCAAAGCTTTGGGACTCAGCTATGAACCTATGAAGAAGGGGGTGATGTAGCTCAATGGAAATAAAGTCGATACTGTAGGTTTCATCAAAGCGCTTCCTTTAACTCTATTTGCCTGCCCCAGTATCACGGTCCCACAAGATACGGTGATCATAGATGTTCCTCCTATGTTTGGTCTTTGTCTATCCCGAGAATTTACTTCAAAGGTGGGAAAATATTTGTCTTTAGACTGGTCACATCTGATACTTAGGACCAAGCACGGTGCGAAAATTAAAATAGAATCGGAAGCTCTACATTCTGAGAATGTGGTGGATGAGGCCCTGATCAATTTTGAAGCCGCGCATACCTCTATCACCAGGGAGGAAATATATAGTGTTGAATTGCTAGAGGAAGAGAAGGTGAGTGGAGACCAAAATGATAAGGAAGATGCTTTGTTGAGTGAACACATAAACAATGATCCTTTCGGGAATTATCATGCTACCGGATTGGGCACATATGTGATTTATGACGAAGACCAGGTTCTTCCAAAGATCGCCAAAGAATTCGACGGTAACCAAGTGAATGAGCTATGGACATTGTATTTTGAGGGAGCAAGAAGCAAAGTAGGTGTTGGAGTAGGGGTATGTCTAATATCCCCACAAAATGAAAAGTTGTTGAGGTCTTTTTGCTTTCAATTCACCTGTTCAAACAATGAGGCTAAATATGAAGGGTTAGTCCAAGGCCTAGGTCTTGCAGAATGAATGGGTATTAAGCAATTGATTGTGTTCAGCGATTTCGAACTGGTAGTTAATCAGGTCAGAGGAATTTTTGTAGCAAAGAATGTCCGCATGAGATCCTATCGGCATCGAATCTTGGCCTGGTTGAGGGTTTCGAAGTTTTCAACATCCAAACCGTTCCCCAAAGGCAGAATAGCGATGCAGATCGTATGGCGGTGATTGGTGCTCAGTTCGATCCTGTCTCTGACTTGCTTCGGAATGAATACTCTATATGGGTGCTTGTCCAACCAACGATCCCCGACAATGATCAGATTTGGCAAGTCTTTGAAAGCGATGAACATATCGCTTCATTTATCTAGCACTTAGGAGAATTTGTTGATCTGCTTCAACCAAAGATCGCCGAGGCTTATGAAGGACAAATTATGCAGCTCAAATCAAATAAACTTCTGAAAGGGTTGGTTACTCTTGAAAACTTTTTCGATTGTAACAACGCCCAAAATGATAAACAAAAGTTTGTGGTGGACAAAAGTGATTATGAGGAACTTTTGATCTCTGACGGTAGGAATCTCTGGGTCAGAAAAGATGTCCCACATCGAGATAAAGAAAGGCTTATCAGCTTCTGCGAGAAATATGTAGTAGCCTGGTCCTACGATGATCTGGAGGGTTACGATCCTAGTATCATTCAGCACACTATTGAGCTAACAGAAGGTGTGAAACTAGTATGATAGAAGCAAAGGCCAGTCAGCCCCAAAGTTGAGGCCCTAATGGCGCAAGAGCTAACCAAGCTCATTGAGTCACGCATTATCTTCCCAATCAAACATAGTACTTGGGTATCGAATCTGGTACCAGTCCGAAAGAAAAATGGTGATATTCGCCTATGTGTGGACTTTCGAGACCTGAACAGAGCATCTCTAAAGGACCACTATTCTTTGCCCTCTATGGAGGCAATCCTACAAACTGTGGCAGGATCAAAAATGTTCTCTCTGCCGGATGGCTTCTCTGGCTATAACCAGATTCATGTTAAAGAAGAAGATCAGCACAAGACTATGTTCACCACCAAGTGGGGAACATTTGCATATGCTAAAATTCCTTTTGGTTTATCCAATGCAGGGGAAACTTTTCAGCGGGCAATGGACATCACATTCAGCGAACTGATTAATAAGTTTATTTTAATCTATTTGGATGACCTTACCGTGTTCTCTAAATCTAAGGATGATCATTTTGATCACTTGGAATTATTCTTTCAAAAATGCCAGGAGTTCGAGGTTTCCCTGAATCCAAAGAAATGTGTATTCGGAGTGCCGCAAGGTAAGTTGTTAAGACATGTTGTGTCTAAAGAAGGTATTTCAATTGACCATGAATGAGTAAAGGCTATCAAAGAGCCCTTCTGGTAGATAAGAAAGGTGTCCAGTCTTTTTTGGGCAAAGTAAATTTTTTCAGCAAATTTATTTATGATTTTGTGGGAATGATTAGGCCGATCACCCTAATGCTAAAAAAGGATCAAGCTTTCAAATGGACAACGGAAGCTCGGGAGGCTTTTGAACGGGTCAAGGAAGTGATATCCACAGCCCTGGTCCTGGTTAATCCGAATCAATGCAAAGATTTTATAATGTATGCTTTTAGTAGCAAGTCTAGTATTGCTACCATTCTAACCCAAAAGGGTAACGTAGAAGAAGGGGAACACCCAGTGGCATTCTATTCCCAAACCCTAAAAGAATATGAGGCAAATTATAACTTTGTTGAAAGACGGGTCTTTGCAATAGTAAAGGGACTTAAAAAATTCTGCCATCTAATTTCCTGCAACAAAGTTCTGGTATATGTCGCACATTCTAGTGTGCGTGAATACATCATGGAAGGAGAGATCACAAAAAAAAGGGCTAATTAAATCACCAAGATCCTTGAATATGACATCGAAGTCAGGCCTACTAAAACTATTAAAGGCAAAGGACTGTGTGAGTATATGGCACAGAACGAGGAGGTACCTGCCAAGGAGGAACAGCCAGAGCTCATCTTGATAAATGGATCGGGATCGGAAGATGATTGGTTGACTGATAGGATGAACTTCATGCAAACCGGAAGGTATCCGCTAGGCCTCTCATCTCAAAAAAGAAGGTATTACCGACTTCAGAATCATGAGTATACACTAATAGGAGTCCTTTTCAAAAGAAATTTCAATGGTGTGCTACTATGATGTGTTACTTCAGGGGAGGCGCAGAGGATCCTCGACGCATTCCACAATAGCGACAAAGGTGGACATTTATCCACCAAAACTACTGCCATCAAGATCATGCGAGTTGGCTATTACTGGCCTACACTTTTCAGTGACTCCCACTCTCTGGTAAGGGTTTGTAAAAAATGTCAGTTTTTCTCTGATAGAAGGAAGAATTCAACAAAGCCCCTCAGACATATAGTTGCAGACGAACCGTTTGCGCAATGGGGCCTGGACTTCATTGAAATGATCAACCCAATTTCTAGTGCCGGACATAAGTGGATTCTAACCGCTACGAACTACTTCACAAGGTGGATGGAAGTTATTCCCCTTAAGGGTGCAACAGAAACAGAGATTGTGGACTTCCTCAAAGCATTGGTGACAAGATTCAGCCCTCCGAAAATGATCATTTCAGACAACGCCAGAGCATTTTTTAGGAACAAAGGCATGTCACTTTACATTAAAGAATGGCATATTCCTTAAAACATCATCAAACTATTATCCACAAGGAAATGGTCTAGCTGAGTCAACAAACAAAAGCTTAGTCTGACTCCTTAAAAAGGTTGGCTCAGAGCACCAAAGGGAATGGCATAAAAATCTCTGAAAAGCGCTTTGGGCAAACTGCATAACCCCTAAGCAATTCCTTAAGACTTCGCCTTATGAACTGTTATATGGGAAAGAGGCACTGTTACCTATCTCCATGGAGATCCCAGCTATATAGTTATTGAAATCTCTTGAGATAGAACAAAATGAAGCCATGGAGGTTCGACTCACCGAGCTGTTGGAAGTACAAGAAAAAAGGGAGAATTCCCTGATGGCAATGACAAGTCGTCAACAGGTGGTCAAACGATGGTTTGACAAGAAGGCTTCCGACCAGGGTCTAAAAAATGGAGACTTAGTGCTAAAGTATGACAGCAGGGCTGTAAAGTCGGGTCAACACGGTAAATTTGATAGCCTATGGGAGGGACCCTTTAAAATCATTCAATGCAAGCAACACAACGCTTTTGAGCTGGAGAATATGGAAAAGGAACCGTTAGGAATCCCAGTCAATGGGATTCATCTTAAGTTGTTCCATTAGGCATTAAGTTCTACTTTGTACATATGTAAATAGTGCTTTTATTTTCTTTCATGTTGTTTGGTCGGTTCTTTTTCTAAAGTTAGTTGTTGTTCTACAAATTAACTCATTATCATTGGTGAGTGAAACACAGAAGTTATTTTGCACAAAATACATGCATGTACGGAGAAGTAGCACATAAAACTTGCATACCCAAAAAAGTTTAAACACAGAAGCAAGAAAGAGCATGGATTTTCCTTAAAGAAGAAAGATATATATTTATATATATGTTCTTTGGTTACAAAATGGTTGGGAATCCGTTTTTCAAAATATACAAGTATCAAGTTATTTTATATATGATAGCCTTTTATCAAGCTTATATACAGTAGGAGAGTTACATTTTGAATAAGCAGGCAAAGGGGTTGTTTATCCAAAGGCATGACTGGCAGCAATTGACGCATTCACTGCAGCGTCCACTTCTTCCTCGTCCACGGGCTCCTCAGCGACACTGGCAGTATCATTTGGCACAACCGCCAGTGGCAGTGGAAACACCAGGTTCCTGAAGTCAGTGTACCAGTCTATGTCATAGAAAGGTATCACGTTGTAGCTCTGAAACATGAAGTGTAGGGCCTGAGTAACCCTCTACTGGTGCTAGTCACGGGTCTATAGGTGGAATCCACTGAGGAATGGCAGCCAAACGACGACAACTTCTTCTTCAATAAAATGATGCAGGTCGCTGGCTGTTGGTAGGCCTATCCCATATACAACATGTGCAACAACCTCACCAAGCCCATTCAAGTATTTCTTTGAAAAGATTTATTTAACCAGCTTCAAGATAAGTGGTCGGGGAACGCAAATGTCCAGCATGGACGCTACAAAGTGGGAGCATATGTCGGTATTCACCCTATATTTATCCTCATATTCTATGCAATCCTTGCCTAAGACCCACTTAATGGCTACCAAAACCAGCGAATGATTGTTCTTCATCATCCTTTTCAACTTCCTAGTTGAAATCTCACCTAAGAATGCCGTCTGTGACTTATATGAGGTTAGACGAATTGGGGTATCCATTTTTCTGACACTGTCCCTAGGCTTTTAAGATAATGTCGAATTTGTTCACCACCTAACCTATGAAAGGACTTGCTTAACACTCTGCTACTGACCAATCACTTTTCAAATGCTAAGTATGTTTTACTCACTATCTACTGGCCTATTTATAGAAAAATTGACAAGGCACTTGCTGATCCGCCTCTAAGAAATGTGATGTTATGCTAGCTGCTTTCTTGAAAGGTGGGCCTACGTTTGTTCACATTTTCGGGCCAGTTGCATCCGGGATAGCATGGCTCGATGCGTGCTTAATTAAATGAAGTTGATTTATTAGTTTTAAAAAGGTGGCGCTTGTTGGTGGAGGGACGTATGGCCGTAGGCTATTGTGTCATCTCTCAAACGCGTCCCAGAGCCCAAGGCGATACTCATATCTTTTCTGGTGGTGATTGTTTGTTTGGCGTAATCATTCCAGCCGGGATATTAATTACCAGTGCATGCTAGCGCAGGGTTGGCAAGTCAGTTGCAGGCTCAAGTTCCAAGGAGATCAGGGCGTATCACACAATCGCCAAAATGTAATAATGAAATCCGACTGCCTCGAAATAGCAATCAGTTCATTTTGCACGAGTTGCAAGGTTAACGGTACATGCCAAATTAAATGCAAAAGGCTTGCTTTCGCCTACCACCTTAGGAAAAGTTGCTATTATTGCATGAAAAGGTTTGGTATTTCAAAGTCTTTTTACAAACGCAAGGAGAAGTGCAGAGTTGTTTTTCTGTCTATCTATCTAGAGCAAGCATAGTCATGATCAACCAGGAGCTTACAAAATCTTTAGGGAGGGAAAAATGTTGAAATCTTCAGCTCAGCCAATGCAGGAGGAAATTAGCCAGGAACTATTCATGGTTATTCGTTCCTCAGTTGAGGTATATGTCTACAAGGATGTAGCGTACGCCATGCCTAGTATACCCAACAAGACGAGAAGAGCCCACATGGAGGAGCTGGATAGACCCAAGGAATAGAGTAACCAGAAAAGGGTTGAGGAAAAATGGGATAATATCTATGACCCAAGGCTCATGAAGAACCCTAAGTCCCTCAGAGAGGCAGCTTGTGCAAGGTTATCAGCATCAAAGGTGGACCAATCCACGGTAAGTAGAGTCTGGTATAGTGGTCTCCCACAATACATGGTCTCATTGGTGCACTATTTCCCAGAGGTGGTCGATGCTGCTATTCGACGCTATAATCCAGATACCCACTGCATTGAAAGCCGCAACTTAAGGGTGCATATCAGCCCAGAGGCCATCTGGCACATGTTATGTATCCCAGATCCAAATAAAAGGAAGGAGACCATCGAGCCTTTTCGCTCGAGCAAGGGAGAGAAAATATGGAGAAAGATGAAAATCGGCTCAGATTTCTTGTTAGAAGAGACTAATAAGAATGGTATCTAGGGCGCTAAACTACCAAGTATCCCATTATCGCGCAATGCATTCCATGATGATCTCCAAGATGCCATGTCCATGCTGGCCTTTGTTTGCAGTCGAGACTCTGATGAGAAGATAGAAAGCTTTTAGCTGGGACCTGCCATACAGTTCCACAAGCAGCATGAACTCTTCTGGTATGATTTTGTTGAGTTCATGGTTGAAGAAATGAAACAGCAAATTGAAGATTATCAGACGGAAAAGAAGTTTAGATTTCTTTCCTACCTGGTCCACATGTTCCTGCATCAGAATCTGGATTTCTTCGCCTGATTTTTTTCACTATCAATTTTTGATGAGCAGAATAAAAGAAAGTCGGTGTCCATATGGACACCTTTCCTTTCCGTATCATATGACTATTATGCATTTGCAGACTATTTCATAGCCCCAGTTTTGAATGATTTAATCAGAGAGGGTGATATTGTCTGACTCGATAAGGAGCAGACCGGATTTATGCAGAGCTACACCCCTGCTTGTGACTAGTTCTTAGGCAGGGATTTTACAATCTTTCAAATGCGGGGCTTTACTGGCAAACATTTTCTACTCCCAGCTTGCGTCATGGATAGAGTACTCGCGCTAGAAATTTTTCGGCAGGTGTGCGTCATTGATTTCACTTTCTGCAGCAGTAGAAGGGTCAAGAAAAAGGGATTCTTCACTTGTCCGAAGAATTTCAAGTCAGTAACTCTAATTAAAAAATAATCACACAAGTTGTTATAGGAGAAGCTGGCACATTTAGGGTTGGTACTGGTAAACGATAAGTGGAAATACAACCCTTTCAATGACTTACCGGAGCCACATATGAAAGTTACCCATGTTTCCCAACCATACTGGGAGAAGCGGCTTAACCCACGAATGGATAGAGATGAGGATTTTGTGGAACTAGCGCAAATCCCTACGCCAGACACCAGAGGCCAATGGCACAAATTCTACTTTCCTATAGCCGTGGCCAAGGATAATGTTCCCATGGAGCGCAACATGTATAACAAGTTGAAGAGGGATGAGGGATAAAGTGATGAAAAGACAAAAGCTTTCTGGAAATATCACCAGGAAGTATCACAGTTGGATGCTCCTTATAATCAGCTAAAGGATGACTAGGAATTTGAAATATGGTGGAAGGAAGGCCACCCCAGCTTGAGCTCTAGTATTGATAGGAGTGAAAAGGGGGAGGAATCCAAGGAGCAAGAGGAAGAAGCGGCAACGTCATCCTCCTCAACGCAAAGGGGCAAGGTCTCTGGACATACCGCCTATATGGCCACGAACATACGTTTTAATATATCGAGAGGCTCGCAAACATGCACTTGGGCCACTAAACCAACTAGACTAACACCTTAGAAAATGGGTTCGGCTATCGAAGTTAGTGAGCGTCCTCCTGCGAAAAGGCAGCGCACGTAAAGTATTGTTGGAGGGGTTTTGCAAGAACCCGCCGGAGGAGAATTACCCACTGCTAGCCAGACACCAGAGTTTGCGGGGGAGTCACGAACAATTTTGGAACCACCGTCGACCAATCAGCAGGTATGTTTCGCTCCTTCTCTTGCATCTCATGCCTTCGTATCCACCCCTGCTTCACTGATAACTCCTACCATAAGTCAGAGCCCTCTGCCTCCTACTTTTGGTCCAACTTATTCAGTTGGATTCGCCTAGTTTTTGTAGGCCCACCCACTTGTAATTACTCCTTTGAGTATGCTAACACCTACCACTACCGCTCAATCTTTCCTTGCCTCGCTTTTGGAAAACGTTCCCCTTGTCGATGCCCATTCTTTTTCTGCTATGCTTACTGATCCTCTTCCATTGTAATAAGCTGACACCCCGTTAGCAACTCCCCTTTCCCAGCCGATGAGACTTACGACTGAATCCCTGATTCAACTGCTGCAAATGCCTAGCCCTGTTGATAGTTCTCAGGCCAAACTATGGAACATGCCACATTTTTCTCCACAAATAGTCACTCTCCAGAAGAAACAAATGTGTGCACCTATGAAAGTTACCTATCCCTATGCCCTGCCTTCTGGTGCTCCTTTTGCAAGCGGGCTAGTTTCATCACCAACCGAATTCATAGCGTAGATAGATTGTGGAAAAGAGGCATGCACGAATAGAATGAGACAACACAAGGCAAATGATGACAATGCTCCCGCCGAGCTGAGAGTACAAGCTTCGTATGATGAGGCCTGACAAGAATTAAAATTCACAACCATGTACCCAAGGGTAAGCAACCTCAAGGAGAAATGCAACCCGAAGACTATGAGATATAGGCTGTCGGACTCGACATGAAGGTAGCCCAACCACAAGATAAGGTTGAAATCATGGAGGAAACGCAACGGGTGGTCACTTCTGACTTCCTCAAAATTGGTCGCAAGTTAAAGAAGAAGGACGAGCAACTCAGGGTAGCCAGGGAAAGGGTGAGTTTTCTAGAAATAAAGTAGAAATCCTTAGAGGTAGATATCGCCTGAATGACTGATCGGACGCTGACAGCAGAGAATGAGAGGAATAGACTTCAAGGCAAAATTGTAAAGACCTAGATTGCTGACCCATGCTTAATAAAGGAACTGCAAAGCCAGAACCAAGCAGCGCGATGGAGCTTACAGTTAAAAGAGGAGGAGCTTGAATGCATCCGCCTTGAGTATAGTCAAGGGATGGCATAAAAGGGTGAGGAGTTGGAGTGCCTACAAGAGCAGAATGAGCAAAAAGTACAGGAGAAAAAGGTCGAATTTAAAGGCCTGAAGGATAAACTAGAGGAAGAACTCTAAGAGACAAAGAATTCTCTGGAAGAGCAATCAGCGAACCACTCCTGAGCTGAACAGAATTGGAATAAAGAAATGAGCAGCTATGCGGAACAACTGATGTCCGAGAAAAGGAAGAAGGAAAAATTCGCTGAGGCCCCTATTTCAAGAGACATGAAGATTTCTTCACTTAAAGCCTCTCTATTGCCTGCCCCTGCCCAACCTGATGTCATTCCGCTGGTTAGGCAATTATACATTTCTCACTGGGAGAAAGTCAAGACCTTTTGCCTGACACTGTAGCCTACCCTCCGATTTATCAACAAGGCATCAAGGCTCAATCAAGAAGCTCACGACACAACTGAGCAATTCCCACATTTCATCTTGGAGAAGGTTCCTGAGGCAAGAGACTTGCTCAACAAGCTATACTCTGTCTCAAATGAAATCTTTGTCGAGGTGGGTATCAAAAATTGGGACACTGCTGCGCAAACAACAAATAAATTCATTCATTGTCACTCTGCTTTCCAATGCACTAAGGAAGCGGCAATTTTTCTAGGTAAGGCACTGGATGGCATTCGGGGAAGTTTCTTCGAATTAGGAAAAATGGGGTCGTCGTCCCCATTCCTCGAGGATGGCTCTATTGCCACAACTACACAGATTGCTGAGGTTATTGAGCAGAGGGAAAATGACCCAGAGGCTTTCAAAGAATTCAGTAGCTCCCCTACGACAGCTGACATTGAGGCAGTCATTCATCCACTCTCACAGCTACTTTTCCATATCCAAGCAGGCGCCAGTCTACCTGATGTGCTGCCTCACAAAGAAGCTATTGATCTATGCAGAGCACAAGAAAATTTGCGTAGCATAGCAAAGCCGTCTGAAAGTGAATGGCCGCCCTTGTAGGTGGCTCTTTCCAAACTCTGACTCTATTAGCCCTATGCATAAGGCTATGGTCTACAACGCCAAAGAGATTTTTTGGGTTCTCTGTTCTTTATTCAAAACACCCCTGATAGTTGCCAAAAGTTGTTAAAATAAATATTTCAGTAGCTCCCTTTGGGTTTCTTTTATATTGTATATGCGCCGGCTTGTACATCGCCGAGTTTTTTGGCTTTCCACCAAGTTTTTATTTGCCACTTTGTGTATCTTCTCTTCGCAACTTCAAGTAACGGCTTCCCTTTCAGGTCCTGAGGAGCTGCGTTGGGCATCCACGTATCGCACTTGCAGGAGGTTTTATTTCTTCTTTCCTTAAAGTCTTTTTGGGTTGTGAAGGCTTTCCCGGTTGTCATTTCTAAAGAGTGTTAGAGGATCCTATATCATGCTACGTGGTAGCGGATTGCAAATCTTTCAATATAGTAAGGAAGTAAACGGTCGTGGGCAGCGAAATGATGCCACGCATTTTTTGCACCCGATTGATGCAACTTTCTCTCCACTACGTTAAGGATCTCAACCCATTAGACACATGTTACATCTTCGCAATCTCTCGGCAGCAATGAGAGAGGTTTTCATTCGGGTAGCGATAGGCTGCCACATGCCTTACAACTTATCTTTAAAGTGGGCGATAGATTGGCTGAGGGAGATAATGCTATTGGTTGCTACTCATCATGGTCGCCCAAAGCGGTGGATGACACTTGTCACCTCGAGCCTAGCTGGGACCATTCCCATCATTACAAAGGATGCACCTACACCTGGATGATCGGATGTTGTGTTCTAGCTCGATGTCATTGTAACGACATTGGGAATCTTCTAATTCAGGCATCATTGCGGGGGATTGTGGGATCTTTTTGGTTGCAACTCTCCAAAGCGGTGGGAGTTTTCTCTCCTGCTATATATACTCTCTCTGTCGACGAGAGAATGGTCTAAAAATTTTGAGGAAAAAAAACATACTAGTTTTAGCAAGAGACATCAGGCCTCTTTTACATTTTTATTTGCAAGAAACTTTCAGACTGTGCCAACTGTTCGACCTTTCTGTTTTTCATGTTTTGATCAAACTGTAAATTGTGCTTTATACTGTCTTAAGCATTTCATTTGAAAGAACTTCTATATATTGAATACAAGCTTGCTTACCTAAATCATGTCTAATGACTCTTCTTAGTAGTGAGGATGTATGTAATACTATTTTATGTCAATAAATGAATTGTTTATGCTATAGTTTTAAGTCTCCGACGTTTTGGAATGTGACAACACCATTCGGGCCCCTAAATCTATGATTTATCGTGCCCATCAACAAATTTTGGTGCATCACCTTATATTAGACTTTGCTTCATTATATTCATTTCTTTTTCCCTTTTCAAAACCTATTATAGAAGAAGTCGGCTTCTTTAAAATCCGGAGGTCACTCAGTTTGGCGCAAAGGATCCCTCTTGAACTGAGTTTCCCATAAGACACTGTTACCTCATCATTTTTTGGTGTCAACAATAAGTATATAGATCTAAGTCTAATCTATGCTCACATTTAAATATCCCATATTTGTGGAAATGACCTTTAGAATAGCTTGTACAACTACTTGTTATTTCACTTAATTTTTTATTTTATTTTTCTATCTTTTCTATTATATGGGACTGGCAATATTTAGAAATATTTTGGAAGTGTTTTCATTGTGTCAATAGGGAACAAGTTCTCCTAAGGCATCCCATAGAAATGTGTATATATGATTGAAGATAGTCATGCATATGCTCTTAAGGCTATTATATATATAAATTCATTTTGTTACATCAATTAAAATGTTTATTTCTTTAAATGTGAGTGATATGCAAATAATACTCCTACAATGTGATGTTGAGATGATGAATGTTATAAATGAATGCACCTAATGCCTTTAAATACTAGGACATAACAATTATACAAATTTGCATTTAATTTCCCCTTGGTAGAAAATGAATAGGTGGGAACTAAGCAGCTATCTAAACTATCCATATCCAACTTGTTTTATTATGGGGGTTTGAACTTAAGTTTGAATATAAGATGATCAAGTTTGTAATTCCACAAGTGATCCAAGGTACATAAACGACCATATTAAGATGGTTAATAAGTACATAGGGATATGCATACAGATAGATGTCATTAATATATAGATAAGTCAAATATATCTAATTGTGTGTATATATGTAAGATATATTTTTTTTCATTTATATAATTAAAAGTTACTATAAATTTAATTACTATAAAATATAATTTACTTACATTATTCTTATTAAAAATAATGAATATTTTTAAATGCAACTAATTGTTAAAATTAATAAATTAATAAATTATAAAATTCATTTTCAAAAATATTGTATAATAACTTCCAAAACATTCTAAGGATATTTTAATTTTAAAAAATAATAAATATAAATAATTATAAAGATGAGCATAAATATAGCTAAATTCTTAAATAAATTAAAATTTGAAAATTAAAACCCCTTTAAAATAAATTAAAATTGTTAAAGTTAAAATTTTAGCTTTTATTTTAAAATGTGTAAAGTTAAAAAATCAATTGGTAAGTAATTTGCATAACTTATTATGATTTCATTCTTAAAAATAATTACTATTAACTTAAGTTATATAATTTTTTTTTTTTTTTGATATTGTTATCAACTGGAAGAAAAACTAAAATTTAAATTATCATATTATATGTGTATATAATATGATAATATAAATTGTATATTTAAATGAAATATATTTATTTATTATTATATATTAAATTTGAATAGTATATGATATAAATTATATAATATATTTTAAAAATGTTATTATATGTTAGAAGTATGTATTTATATTAAATATTTTAAATATTTATTTCATATTTATTATTTAATTGTATATAAAATTTAAATTATATTTTTATTTATTATTATATATTATATAATATATATTATAAATATAATCATAATATATAATCAATATATAATATTTTTTAATATAGTATATGTCCTCTGATAGTATTATTAAAAAAAGACAAAATAAAATTAAAAACATATACCTTTTAAAAAAATTGATTTCTTTTAAAAAAAATTGATTTCTAATGGGAAGTATTTATAAGTAAAGAAGGCTTGGGTTCGATGGGAATAAATGCAAATAAAATAGAGGCAGCCCAAATAAAACTGGGGTGAAAATAAGGAGAACGGCGTGGAAAATGACAATAAAACCGGGGTGAAAATAAGAATGGTGTGAAACCTCACAGAAAAAGGAAATCGTGAAAAACGGCGGATAAAAATGGATGTGAAAAACGACGGATAAAAACGGATGTGAAAAACGAAGGGGAAATGTGAACAGAATTATTTTAATGCGCGTGCATGCCTTATTTACAACTTTTGAGCTTTGTAAAGTTTATATAGGATTACATTGAACCAACTTTAACATTGCGTCCCCGAAAATAAGGCAATAAAAGCGGCGGAACAAGAATAGTTAAAACGACAAATGTTGATCGACGGTTATGGATGTTTGAACCATATTGCATCTTCTTTCGAGCAATGTGCATCATGGATGGAAAAAATCAACCCGCTATTCTCAAATAGGACACGTCTTCGACGTAATAAAAAATTAAAACATAAATATGTAATAAGTGGTTCATAATAATGACAAATTATAAATATAAATTTTAATTTAAAAAATTAAGTTTAAATAATAAATTTTGTTTAAACCTTCTCAACTATTATTTTTTACTAAACCATTTATTATTATTAATTAATTTATCCATAATAAATTTTGGTCAAACCTTCTCAATTATTATTTTACTAAAGCATTTATTATTATTATTTAATAACTATTATTTAGGTACTCATAGTTTAATTTATAAAAAGATAATGCATATGGAAGCAAAGTAAAATCCATTCTTAAAAAAAATGACAAAATAATAGTTCACCTAAAACTTTTTAGCCAATAGTATAGTTGAGGGCGTCGTTGCAATAGTTTCAACTTGGTTTCATTTCGAAAAGGGGACATTATATTGTACAAGATTTGTTTAACACCAGAATAATTTAATCCACTTATTTGGGACTGTAAAATCAAAATAGATGAATTAATCTATTTTCAATTATAGGTTCTTTTAATCTAGAATTTGGTAGAAAGATAAAGTATAATACATTGAAGGATAGATAAAATGTTCTAAAATAAAGACTAAAATAGGTTGCCCATAAAAAACAAGAAAGAGGAAAAATGAAAAGATAACATATAGATGATCCATTTGAGGTTTTTGATAAGATCTCATTTAACTATGTCAAATGAATTTGGAAGGGACAAAGCATATTTAATTGACTAAAATTTTGAGGTAGCCTATCCATCATAATTGTATGCATCATCTTCTCTTAGAATCTATTGAAACTCAAATGCTCATCATTCATTTCCCATTAGCGTTGGGGATTTTTCTCTTGGAAAATAGGAGCTAGGTTTGGTTAAAACTCAGGAAGTCTAGACATCATCATCATATGGATCATCTTCTCTAGGACTCTATTTTTGTAATGGATCATCATGTTCAAAATCAGAGTATGCATGTCTCCTTCGTGATTTTGTTGAAATTGGAGAATTTGTCTCATCATCATTAGAGTCTTCTAGACCTGCAACTGCAAGAAGATCTTGGGAATTTTCTGCATCATCTTGTGCCTTATCAGTCATATAATTTTCCTCATCTTCCATGGCAACATTAGGTTCCTCCATATAAGAATCGTAAGCCTTGGGTCCTTTTCCTTCTTCTTTTTCTTTTTTTCATTCTTTTGTTTCTTCTCAAACTGATCAGCCTCATCATCGTCATCATCCATGTCCTTAAACTTAATCTTCCATAATTCCTTCACACGTTCAGATTGCTCCTCTTGTTGCATCACTCACCGAAGTTCTTCCTCTTGCTTTCTCCTTTCCATCTGAATCCTTCATTCTTCATCAAATTTTTCATTTTGCTTCATCAGCTAAGACAAGTTGGCGTGCTACTTTAATTATTTCTTTTGCTTTAAGCCAATAATTTATTTTTAGTTCCATGTTGCCAAGCATAAATAAATCATTTGATGAGTTTTTATCCACCTTAAGTGCATCCCCAATCAATTATAGGCTTGGTGCATTGTAGAAATAGATTCCAAGAGAAGATGATGCATACAATGATGATGGAAAAGATACCTCAAAATTTTAGTCAATCAAATATGCTTTGTCCCTTCCAAATCCATTTGACATAGTTAAATGAGATCTTATCAAAAATATCAAATGAATCATTTGTATGTTATCCTTCTATCAAATTCTAGATTAAAAGAACCTATAATTGAAAATAAATTAATTCATCTATTTTTATTTTACAGTCCCAAATAGGTGGATTAAATTATTTTGTTGTTAAACAAAACTTGTACAATGTAATGTCCCATTTTTGAAATGAAACCAAGTTGAAACTCAAATGCTCATCATTCATTTCCCATGGGCCTTGGGGTTTTTTCTCTTGGAAAATAGGAGTATAATAATAAATCAAGAGGATCTTAATGTCATAAAAGGGGCCACTTAAGTGTTGGCATAGAGACCAGGAAATGTTTATGTTGCAAACGGGGCATCCATTGTGCTAGTTGAAAGGGGTCAATTTAATATTGCAAAGGAAATTTTTGCACAGGTACAAGAAGCTTCTGCAGGAAACATCTTTGTTTAGATGCCTGATCTCTGGGTAAATCTAGCACATGTTTACTTTGCACAAGGATAGTTTGCGCTTGCAATGAAAATATTTATGCTACAAATGGGGCAACCATTGTAAAGTGTTGGCACAAAGACCAGGAAATTTTTATGCTGCAAATGGGGCAGCCATTGTGCTAGTTGAAAGGGGTCAATTTGATATTGCAAAGGAAATTTTTGCACAGGTACTAGAAGCTTCTACAGGAAACATCTTTGTTTAGATGCCTGATCTCTGGGTAAATCTAGCACATGTTTACTTTGCACAAGGATAGTTTGCGCTTGCAATGAAAATATTTATGCTACAAATGGGGAAACCATTGTAAAGTGTTGGCACAAAGACCAGGAAATTTTTATGTTGCAAATGGGGCAGCCATTGTGCTAGTTGAAAGGGGTCAATTTGATATTGCAAAGGAAATATTTACATAGGTACAAGAAGTTGTTGCATGAAACATCTTTGTTTAGATGCCTGATGTGTGAGTAAATCTAGGACATGTTTACTTTGCACAAGGATAAATTACACTTACAATGAAAATGTATCAAAATTGTTTAAGGAAATTCTATTTTGGCACTGACACCCAAATTTTATTATATTTAGCTCGAACACATTATGAAGCATAATAGTGGAAAGATTGTAAAAGAACATTATTAAGAGCTATAGATTGTAATGAGCGTTTCAATTTTTTGTTTAATTTAATGAGGGTTTCAAATTACCTCTGAATTCACTGCAGAGGGCCCTAATGAATTCAAATTCATTGCAACAAACTCTGAATTCCTTTCCCTCCTTTTCAGAAGTCTCTAGGTCCTCTCCAATTTTTTATCGCCCATGCAAGCAACTATTAGAACTGATCAAAATGCCTCAATACCAAGCTAACAAATGAAGTGAGGTTTGCAATGAACAAATGAAGCAAGGTCTACAATTAATTAATGAAGCAAGTTCTGTAATGAACATGAATAATCATGAAAATACATCACACCAATAATTGGTCGAATTATTTTTTAAATTTTTTGTCTAATTTGTATTTGATGACTAACTATTTAGTCATTTTTATTTTTGTGACTAAATAATTTTTTAGTCAACAACTAAATTAGTCATTTATTTACTCATTTATAACTGAGTTGCAAAAAATGAGTAGAATTTATTCATTTTTACTTGTTGTGACTAAAAGTTTTAGTCACCTAGTCATTTATTTGTCAAATTCTACTAGTGGTTGTAGTAATGCAAGGTCACATGACCGGTGTTTGTGCAAAGTTACAAAATACTTGTGCACCATACATTCTGACATTCATTGCATGGCCTACTGAATGGATTTAGCATTTATAATTGTAAGCAAGTATCCTTCAATATCAAAAGTTGAAAATTTAGTCTGCGAGCTCTACGCATACTTCTATCGAAGTCCCAAATTTTTTGAAGAATTTCAATTTTTTGTTGAGGGAATAACAAGTGGAAACATGCTTCTTAAGGATGTTGATACCAGATGGATCTCCTTGCATGGACCAGTGCAATGAGTTCATTCAAATATCGATCCTTGATTGGAATAATGTACGAGCATCACAACATGGTAGACAAAGCTCCTAACCTCTTACATAGGTTAAGAAATATAGAGACACTCTTAACTTTGGCTAGTCTTCTCCCCATGTTGGATGAAATGAACAATCTTGTGAAGAAATCCTAAGAAAAAACTATCTTTATCTATAAATATACCAAAATATGTAGAATGACATGCATGGCCCTCAATAATCTATATCTAGATCTAACTTCTTGTGAACACGAAAAAAGTATCCCTTTGTCATTGCTTGATTTGGAAAATAATTGATGATAAATTGGACTTAACGAGGCCTTGATTTAGTGTTGTGAGCTGTTTTACACATCTACATTACATCTTGGACCTTTGCAAACTAAATAAAATGCATTTATTGACATCTTCTAGAGGTGTTGTAAAGTGTTGTAAATGACTTTCATGCTTTTCTAGACTTTTATGTGGCATCTAAGTCTAATGGAACTAAATCAATATTGTAAAATGTATTTAATGGCATTCTCACATTAATCTAGAAGGCTTGTAAATTAAGCCTAATTCTAATCTAGTGTTGTAATGTGTTTTACACATTCACATTGGATGTTGTGCCTTTCTAGGCTATGTAGACCTCATTTTAATGATGTAAAGTGTATTTAATCACACTTTCACATTGAACTTTGTGTCCCAATGCCTAATTATCCTTTACATCATCATTAATAGGCCCCTATGGCCCCATATTGTGCATACCAAGGCTTAATTTGATCAAAGACTCGACTAGAATAACCTAGAAGCTTAATTTCTTCATTCCTAAACAATCTAGCTGGCAAAAGAGCCCCTATGGGACCAAGTCACCCATCTGGGTGAATTAGTCCCATCCAGGTGGGACTGTTTCACCCAACTTGGTGACTTAGTCTCATTTGGGCTATTTTTGAGGTTTGAGTGGGAAAAATGAATTTTGATTTATTTTTCTTTCATGTTGGCCTTGGGGATCAAATTAATGGGAAAATTAGGAGGATTTCCTATAAATAAAAGCTTCTAAACCATAATTCATAACTCATTCATTATTCATCCATCATTCATCATGTTCTTAATTCAAGTAAGCTAGGGTTTTAGCATTCTAAGTCATCAAGATATAGCTTTCAAGGACATTCAAGGACAGATTCTTCATCTATTGTTGCAGAAATTCAAGATCAATTATCATGAAAAGTTTCTAACTCCATTATTTCATGTTTCATTACATTATTTCTTCATTTTGGTTTAATTACGTAAAAAGGGGTTTGATCAAGGCAAACCCCCATGCCCTAACAATCACCATTTCTCTCTCCTTCCTTATGTGTTTGTAGATTTAGGTACTTTGAGGGTTTGGAAATCATTGAAGGATAGATTACAAAGTTGTTGAAGACATCTCCTTGTTGGCTAGGTCAAGATATCAACTAAAAGTCACTTACAGTTCTGAAAATCAGAGTTTTAGAACTAGACACCTATCAAGAACCGAAGTGCAAATCGAGGGCTTTCATTTCCACTTTCAGATTTTTAGAAAAACCAAAGTGGAATAAGTTGCCAACAGTGATGAATTAGTCCCATTGTACTTAATTTTTAGATTTTTTTGTAGATATAGATACCCATTTGGCTGAAACAAGCTCCAGAGCAGTTTTCCAGATCTGGGACTAGGTCGCCCTAAATGGTGGAAGTGTCCTAGTAGGCCAAAATTTTACAATTAGCAGCATTTCCAGTCTCCATTCCATTTTGCACCACATTTTCAAGTGCATCCTTTTTGTTTTTCTTTCCTGATATGTTTTGTTTGCATTACTATTCATCTTTCTAGGTCTTTTTGCATTCAACACTATGTTTTCAAACATATTGCGTTTCTTTCGTTTTCATTCAATAGTTGATCTATTTTATCACTTTTATGCATTTAGTACATTTCATTTAGACATATTTCATTCATGCTTGCATATATTTGAGTGGGTAATGTATTGCACATTTTGGCCCATCTCTCTCCTTTTAGGTGAAAAACCCTAGAAGTGCAAGAGAACCTTGGGTGCCAAAATCTTTGTCCACATTTTGGTGAACTTGACTTTAGAACATTTTACTTATTATTTCAAGTGCATTTACATCCTAGGAATAGCTTTCATCAACATTGCATTAGGTTTTGCCTTTTTTAATTTGCATCTTAGGGTTTTAAAAATTGCATTAGTGAATAGCTCATATAGCTTGCATTATTGCACTTCATTTCATTGAAAAATAGTAAAATTATATAGTTTCACTTTACATCTGCATCATACAATGAAAAATACATCAAAATCAATCCAAAAAATCTCAAGATTCTGAAAAAATCCCTACTAGGACTAATCTGCCACCTTGGGTGACTTAGTCCCTTTTCACCCCTGAAACTGTCATTTATAGAACTAAAAACCCTGTATTTAACCTTCCATTTTTTGCCATTACCTACATGTATTAGTTGGTTGAGTTTATGTAACATGTTTTTCATTAGATCTAGCTCAAATAAGCTCATTTCATGCATTGTTTAATTTCCAATTTGCATTTACAACATTTCATCTTTTAGGTTGTTGCATAATATAATTAGAAAATTACCTTGTTTCATATCTAAAAATTGCATTTCAACATTTCACTTTAAGTCATTGCATTGCACTTTCTTTACTTTTCCATGATAGCATGTTTACTTTCAAAATATGTGGCTTTGATTTGGTAAAAAATGGATTGCATACATACAACATCCCCTCTTATGAGTTCAATTTTGATTACCGCAATGAGGTCATTAAGACACATGTTAATCATCAAACCATTGGCACAATAATATTACATTATCCATTGGTGAAAATGGTAGTGTATACAATCATAACAATCATACTTTTTCTTCTCTCGCTACCTCTCCTATTAGTGATGAAGGTATCTTGGTGAAGGAAACTACAAGCATTGAGGGTCTTGATTGTCTCTCTCCTCACTCCCCTTTGGAATATATTAGACAATAAGAACATGAGATCATAGAAACATTTCTAATATTCCTCCTCGATGCCATGAGGATAGGTTGGCGTTAGAAGATATACCTATTAAGAGTTATGAAAACCTTGATCCTCCCTTCTCTAATGCTCCTACTGTTTGGAACAATCTATTTGAAAACCATATGGGTCCTTCTCTTGGTGCCTCCCCCACTTGTGATGAAGCTACTATACAAAATTCAACCTTGGATGAACATATTACAAACTCTCCTACTAGGGTAGATAATATGGGACAAGAGAATGAGACCTTAGAAACAACGAAAAATCAAATAGACTCTTCTCCTAACATTCCCACTCTTGCTCAATAAGACAATCCAACCATTGATAATTTTGTTACTTGCAATGAAGTTATTTTGGAAGAACCAATCCTTGCATGTCAAGAACATGTGGTTTGTAGTTCTCCTAAAAACTCTCCTCATAGGGAGGATATCATGATGCAAAATGAGGATAACATTGGAAATAATGATATTATTCCCTTGGAAGACGATGAAGAGCTCGTGATGGACTCTTTTTCACTAAGGGATGTTAATATTATTCAACCTAAACTCATCCTTTATCCCCCTTAACACAAACCTCCAACTCAAAACAAACCTAAACTTGTCCTTTACCCACCTAAGAACAATCTTTCGTAGCAACCAAGTCATAATACTATTGCTCATACATATAACACTTGAAACAATCTGTCACCACAACAACCAACCCCAACTTCCTTACATTTTCCTAATTCTATATTTCCTAGTGCTCCTCGATTAAGGGAGTATGATCTTGCTGAGAAAATTAAGAGCACTCTCGCCAAGATATCCCTTTGGGACCTTCTTCAAAATTCACCTACCTATCACACTATGCTTCAAATAGCCTTACAACAAGTTCCTATCCCTTCTAATAGACAACCAAAAGACATAGCAACCATAATTCAAGGAATAAACGCTGACATTGTTTTCCACCAAAGTGAACTCCCCTCTTTGGAAGTTCAAAAAAAAATGATGCTTTCATGATCATAGCTCAATACAAACAAAAAGGTATAAAGAGAACTCTTGTCGATACCATATTTTCTCTTAATGTGTGTAGTGTACGCCTTTTGGATAGGCTTGGCATTGATAAATCAAACATTCTACCTGATTCTTTATCTCTTAAGGGATTTGACAATGTCGAAAAGAAACTGCTTGGGGTGATCATTTTACCTCTTACAATTGGAAAGGCCACATTGAATACACCAATCCATGTTATGCCTCATGAAATTTCATGTAATCTTCTCTTAGGCAGACCATGGATTCATGCAATGAATGAGGTGCCTTCTACTCTTCATCATAAAATGAAACACATATATGACAACAAAGTGTACACACTTGACACTGATCATGAACCTTATAGTGTCTTACAACTTGAGAAAAATAAAGTGAATCCTTTGAACACGTTAACACCAACCACACAAGTGGAACATGTGCACCAAAACAAAACAAAACAAAAAGATTGAACAAGTAACAAAGCTATTAGACAATGATTGGGGTTCCTTGGATTTCACACCAACATTCATGGGAGAATACAAGATCATAAACAAGGCCTTTGACAAGGGAAACAAAAAAGCAGTCATGTCAACACACAACTTAGAAGACCCTTCAAAAGCATCCACCTCAACCACTTTAGACAAAGAAGCAAATTACACAACAACCTTTGACAACCTTAACCACGAATAATCACTTGATTCAAAAGCAATGAAAAATATTTATGGAAAAGGTTATGAGCTTATGAAACAACTTGGATATATTGGCAAAGGATGTGGTGCTAGGGAACAAGGTATCTTTGTCCCCATTGATCCAAACATGCAAGAAACAACTAATGGTCTTGGTTATTTTCCTTTGGTACAATTCACCAAGCCTTCACTCAACATCAACACTATCACACAACATTCTTCTAAGCCAACTTTAACTGTAAAGCATCTTGAACTAACAAACACTAATGGTCTTGAAAGTTATCCTTTACAAGAAGTGAAACAAACAAAGACATCCTTGCTTAATGTAAATGTCATCTCGCAAAAAAAAACTAATGATTTGAATTCGTTAGATTTTACACCCTCTTGTAAAGGAGAGAACAAAATATTGACATCTAAACAATCTTGCATAGGTATGGCATCTTGTACTAAGCAAGAAATATCTTTGTTGAAAACTACAGGAGCACCTTCTACCATTGATCAAGAGGGTATTTTTTTGAGACTCCTCCAAGATCACTTGATATCCCTTCCTCCAAGAACTTGTAATAAATCATATTACAAGACTTCATTTTGTGCCTATCATAGAGTTCATAGTCATTCTACTTGTGTACCTTGGAATTTTACCCTATTCTAGTGTGCAAAATAACTAAAAATGCAAGTGAAAAAATACTAAGAACACTTCAAAGATTAGCCTAAAGAGTGATAAAACAAGGAAAATAGATGAGATAAAAATGCAAATCAATTATACCTTTCTTGTTGTTGAAGACTCCTTGGTTGGCCCTTGATTTAGATGAATTTGTATGCTCTTTAGATGGCTTTTGATGTTACTAGATGCAAGATTGATAATGCAAAATGACTAAATGGATGGCTCAATAATAGAAAATTCTTGAGAATGCAAATTGGCAGCATAAGGTTGCTCAAAATGAAAGTCTTGAAAATGCCCTTGAGGAAGGGGTATTTATAAGAGAATTTGAATTCTCTAGAGAATTCAATGGTTGAGATTCATCCAACAAGGTCAAGATGAAGGGCTAAGGTGGGTTGAGAACTCACAAGCCCTCACATCTTGACACGTGGATGGTGAAGTGGCCAAGAGGATATGAGGTGTAAGTGAGGTGGCCAAAAGGTACATCAGGTGGAGGAAGGACAAGTACCTTCCAAGTACCTTGGGGAGTGAGAAGATTTCCTCGAAAAGGGATTTTTTATCCCCAAGTGAGAATGAAAGGGACATTTGAGGAATTTTGGAATTCCTCAAAAATCTCCATGGGAAAAAGGAGAGGTGGTTGGAGATATAAATGTGAATTAAAATTAGGAGAGTCTAAGGGATAAAAGGTGAGCTCCAAAAAAGTGGGACTTGGTCACATGTGGATGATGTGACAAGTACAAGGTTCTAGAAGCCTTGGAAGATAGAATGTGAATTAAAAATTCACATAGGGAAGAGGAGAAATGTAAAAAAGAGATAAATGCAAAGGTTGACTAAAAAGGTGGTGCTAAATATGGCTAATGACCTTGGTTAAGGTTGTTAAAATATTGGATTAGAATAATTAATGGAAGATTAGAGGCAAGTGAAAAATGTAAGAGGATGTGACATTAATCTTTGATTAAGAGGATGCACATCATAATCATGAATTAATTAAATTAATTCAGATTAGAGCAAGATCATGGAGGATGTGACAATGAGAGAGAGAATGAAGAATTTTAAATTGATTTTAAATCAAAAGGGGCAAAAAATGACTAAATTAAATAAATTGGTGTATTTATTTAATTTAGAGAGGAAGAGGGTGAAAGATAAAGTATTTAGTTATTAAATTAAATAATTTACAGATATGAGACAAAAAAGTGTAATATTAATTTAATAAATTAATATTTAATATGATAGACGAAAAGGGAGTAAATTTAATCATATGGGAGTGATTAAATTTAGATGTCTACATTTTGCCCCTCTTCGAAATATTGTTAGAATAACAGTGTTTCAAAGAAAAATAAAATGCAAACGAGAGAGGAAATGATAGATGGTGATGCCCCTAGCATGGAAAAGGTTGATGATACCCCAATGACTATGCCGAAGGAATGGAGGAATGGTAGTAGGGTATGCCCCCTCGAGAGGGTGGTTGGGGGAGGAAAAAGGGGTCCCTAGACGACGTCTCGATAGGAAGAAAAGAAAGACACCATTGGATAAAGCTCAAAAAATCAAGCGATTTTGGTTTTTGAATGGATGTGATCTGACGCACGGTGTGCAAACGGTAGCCTCGAGAAGTTTAGAATTAGTTGGAGGAAGAAAAAGATAAATAAAAGGTAAAAAAATACCTTTTGAGAAGAAGAGGGTTAAAAAAGGTAATTTCAAAAATTACCTTAGTCATTTTTACTGTAGCAGTTGAGAGGAGGAGAGTAGAGAAGTGAAAGCGACCGAGGAGGGACGATGCCGACAGACAATGATACGGAGATTGTGCACCGGGCGGATGAGGTGCGTGTATTATACAGCAGGCTCACAGTCTCACAGCATGTGAGTGGTAACAAAACCCATATATTTAATGTATGCATTGTTCACATGTTGTTTGATAGATTTTAAAATTTTGAAAACGTGGGTTTTGTTCATTAGAAAAACTAAAAAAATGGGTCAGGATTAGATTTTAAAAGAAAGGGCCAAAAATGGTAGAAAAATAGGGGGGAAGCAGAAACGGGGCGGGGCGTAGCCACCCCACTCCAGGGTGTCGCCGCCATGGCAAAGGGCGGAGCCGCCGCACCTGGGGTGGAGCCGCCCCGGCCCAGGCGGAGCCGCCCGCGGCCTGGGCAGAACTGCCCTTGCAGGCGGGTGGACCCGCTCGGGGGTGGACTTGCCCCCCGCAGGCGAGCGGACCCGCCCAGGGTGGAAGCACCTGGGGCGGAGCCACCCCTGCAGGCGGGCAGACCCACTCGAGGTGGAAGTGCCCAGGGGCGGAGCCACCCCCGCAACGAGCAGACCCGCCCGAGGCAAGGGCGGAGTCACCCGACCAGATGGTGGAGCCGCCCGGAGGGTGGAACCACCCCACTAGCAGGAGGAGCCACCCCAACGGGGGGGGGGAAGAAGAAAAAAGAAGAAGAGGGAAGAAGAATGGGAAAAGATAGGTAAAAAGGAGATAGAAAATAAAGATGAGAATTTAGAAAAGTAAATGAAATAATGAGAAGATTTTTGTGTGTGTAGAGTTTTGAGCGGATATGGACACATGAGCGACAATCAGAGGTGATGGCAACGACGATAGTAGTGATGAACAGGGAGGATCAGGCAGCATTGGATCATACGAGTTTAGGACACTGTATTCAGTTTCCAATAGTGTAAGTGAGGATCTACATTTTATCTCCCTATAGGAGAGATGACTGTTACTTTAGAGAATGTGTGGCGCATCCTGAGGCTACCGGTAGCCAGATGGTTAGTGAGCGAGGTGGTGTCTATAGGGGCAGAGTTACAGGAGACCATTAGAATATTGTTTGGACACAAGGAGCTGCCCCTAATGAAGGGTCAGTTGGATTTGGACCAATGTTTGTCAGTGGGGGTGCCAGCCTTACCATTGTTCTTATGCGGTCTGATTAGTGGGATATTGTTGCCAGATCAGAACAAACGTACATGTAGCTTTCAGTGTATGAAGGTGATTTGACACATTGTCGAGTGGCGAGGGGGGCCATTTTCATGGGGGTCATGTGTATTCACTCATCTATACAGAGATATGCACGGGATCTATTACTGGAGGATATCGAGCTTGACACATATAATGCTGCTATAGATTTGGGGTTGGGAGCATATTGTAGCGACGAGGCCAAGAGTGGTGAGGGCGGGCACAGTGGATGATCACGAGCTCATGGCGTGGGAGTATGGGGAGGCGAGAGGTTGGGTTATATGCTATGAGATGCAAGGAGCTATGGAGGGGTGGAGGAGAGCGTTTGATGATCTACATTCGAGGGATATAGAATGGCGGCAATATAGGTCGCGCCAATTTCGGGGATGGACTGATATGAGAAGACAGGAGGGTTACTTTCTGAGCAGATGTTTTATTATCGGGACTTTGCCACGCATAGTAGAGTCACATTGACTAGACAGAGTGTTGAGGCAGTTTTGAGTCATATAGGATATTCTGGTAGCGCCTATCATGTTCCGGCGGTATAGTAGAGAGATACCATGGGGAGGCCGCATAGCACCAGGTACAGCTAGGGCATCATGGAGGGCAGCAGGACATGTGTTTTATCTAGGGAGAGTTGGAGGAGAGCGGGTGCTGGTTGTGACCGAGCGATACCGAAGGTGGTTCCAGAATAGGTTATGGGAGAGGATTACTCCTATTCAACATATTTTGAGGGTAGTGGGTGTCGGACCAGAGGATGAGCAGAGACTATGGAGAGAGAGGAGAGAGGGGGTGCAGTAGTGACGAGAGGCTGTGGCAGTGGTAAATCAAGGGGGATAGGAGGAGCTTGATGAGATAGAGTAGGTGGACAGACCAGGGAAGAGGAGGAGGAGGAGGAGGAGGAGACATCAGAGGCGAGGTTAGAGAGATGGTCATCAGTGGGAGAGAGCATAGGGGAGGGGACAGCCATAGAGAGCCCAAGGGGGGCAGAGGGTGGAGGAGGTGAGGGATGTGGAGGATGTGGAGGTGGTAGGTGCGAGGGAGGCATTAGAAGAGGGGAGGAGACAGTTTGTGGTAGGACAACATGGTCAGCCACGACGGTTGTAGGTGCGGCCTACTGTGGAGAGTCACGAGGCTCGACAAGAGCAGGAGGACAGAGAGGATGAGGATGTTACAACAGTGCTAGAGAAGGAGAGGAGTTCGAAACGACATCGGTTCATGGTGGAGAGACAGGGACATGCAGGACGATTTTGGGTTCGCCGTATTGTGGAGGACGGTGAGGGGTGACAAGAGCAGGAGGGTGGGGAGGATGAGATGGAGTAGGCGGGTGGGGAGGATGATGTGATGGACGTAGACAGGGATGTGGCAGAGGGGGATGTTATGGAGGCAGAGTCCTTATCATTGGTTCCTTATGTGGTACCAGAGGATCCCATTGTATAGGCGAGAGGAGCAGAGGCGAGATTACAGATTGCAGAGTGAGAGTGAGGTCTCTTGAGGTCGAGCTAGCCAGAGTACAGTGAGAGGCACTGAGAGATTATGATGCCATTGTTTTTGAGCTAGGGGGAGTGGTGAGGGAGAGAGAAAGGGCATAGTCAGAGTTGCAGAGGATGTAGGGTGAGCTGACCAGTGTGACATGGGATCGCGACAGATTACAGGCAGAGGTTGTGGTTTTACAGGCCAGTGAGAGCTAGAGGGGGGTACAAAGCAGGGGGAAGATCAAGGGACATGATGTACTAGTCAATAGTCAAGAGATCTCTAGTGAGATTGGGATGAGCTTCAGGACAGAGTACAGTGCCTTGAGCAGATAGTTGGAGAGATGGGGCTGATGCAGGAGAGGGAGAATGAGGCCAGGGAGCAGGCACAGATTATGCAGGCTGAGAGGGATGTAGCACAGGCACAAGCGCAGGCAATGGAGGCAGAGAGGGATGTGGCACAGGCACGCATTCAGAGTGAGAGAGCATTGGTAGAGGTGGAGATACAGTCACTGGAGAGGAGGAGAGAGGAGACAGTAGCAGAGGTATTGACTCTCCGGAGAGAGCGGGATTCAGCAGAGCTGAGAGCACATGCTCTTCAGAGGGATAAGGATGCAACAATGACTCGGGCACAAGCGGCTCAGAGGGAGAGAGACGCAGCAGAAATACGGATGCAGACTCTACAGGCGGAGAGGGATGCCGCGATGGCTCATGCACCGGTAGGTCAGTGTGAGGGTGGGATGCCAGAATCAGATATATAGGTTGTGGAGAGAGAGAGAGATGCAGTAGTGGCACAGGTAGCGGCTGCAGAGGAGATGAGAGATTGATTACAAGCAGAGCTGGCATAGAGCCGATTGGCTTAGAAGGCATGGGAGCAGGAGAGGAGAGTCATTACTAGGGACCGAGACAGGTATCGTCAAGAGAATAATTCTACTCGGGTCCAGGTTGCGGAGCGAGAGGAGAACATGAGAGAGGTAGGATTTGGGATGGCTGCATATTATCATGTGGTTCTTGATCCGACACAGCGGACATTCTGTTACACTCGGCAGACACCTCAGAGGCCAGCGTCGTCTCAGTCATTGGGGACATGGACCCGAGGTTACAGTGATTCACCAGGGGTTTCACTAGGTAGGGGAGCAGTACCTAATTCTCCACAGAGATCAAATGTGGGAAGTTCATTTGGTAGATGACAGGATACTATGTTTTTGATAGGTACAGGGATAGTGCAGAGGTGCAGTGGATATTTGCAAGACTTTGTATTGGTGTTTTGATTAGATGATTTTTGTATAAGATGGTCACAGATTGTGATGACATCAACGACATTATTATATGTTAGTCTTGACTATGAGATTTAAAGTGGACTTGTGGTATATTTATATATACGATAGCTCTTATTGACCTCATGTTTTATGTGTGTGATGGATTTGAGATCTATAGATGATTGTGTTGATGCATATGTGGATGGTCATATGATGGTAGTTATCTATCATGACTTTTGTGGATGTTATATGTATGGATGTTTTTATATATATATTTTATGTATGATGGTTTTTGAGGGGCATTATGCATGCCAACTAATGTGTGTGATGCAGGATGTAATGTATGGTGATTTTTGTTCTCATGTATGATGAATGCTTATGTTGTATGATGTATATGTTTAAAATAGATGTGGATATGCTTATAATGACGTGACAAATGATTATTTTTTATATGCTTATGATGGTTATGTGCATGTGCGACTAATATGCAGGATGTAACGGATGGTGATTTTTGTTTTTTATGTATGATGAATGCCTATGTTGTATGATGTATATGTTTAAGATAGATGTGGATATGCTTATGATGACGTGACAAATGCTTATGTTTTATATGCTTATGATGGTTATGTGCATGTTTGACTAATATGTGTGATGCAGGATGTAATGGATGTATTATGACAGTATTGATGGTGGACCTAACACTTGATATTGCAGGTGGCGATATTATGGATGAACCTAAGATAGTGTGCAAATGTATGGATCTAAAATGTAATTATTTCATGATGAGTGTCAATAGGGTCATAGGTGATAGTGGAAGATGTATGCGGACATGGTGTGAGTGTGCACCTGTCAAAACCTTTTAGTATCCTAAGAAGAATAGGGGATGGAAGAGAAATATTTGCACAACCAAAATCATAGGATGAATGTAATGCAATGGTCATGATTATGAAATGCCATCCTAATAAAATTTTCCATCTTCGGAGCACTGATTTTTGCTATAGCATAAGACACCCAGTTCTAGGGTATGTGGAACCAAGGCGTATTAGTGTCTAATGCATGAAACAAACACAACAAACAAGAAGGCTATTCCAACACCCCAAAGTCACAAAGAAAGACCTTGGTCAAACCAGGTATTGAGATAACCACAAGCACAAAAAGATGCCCTAACATAACACAAGACCTCGGGGATCTTGGTGGGTACTACGTGGGACAACCAAGAAGACACAATCAAACAAAAGATCAAGATATGCCCCTATGTGGACCAATCAAAACATGCCATAATATGATGGATTATGACGGCCTTGAAAAGTTATGATAGGGAGCTCAAATGATAAACAAAAGCCAAAAGCATCAAAAGATTGCAATCAATTTCAAATGTCCTTTGCCATAGGATCAAGGGGATAGATGGGATTGATGAGGTTTGTTAGGAAGGATGCATCCTATTGAGACCTATAATGGATACTAAGCGAAAAGATCGATATGGTGTAGGATATTCAAAACTGATTGGATTTGTTGATACAAGTGGATCGTGTTTGTTAAGAACTAGCTAGATAACGTCATAGCTTGACGACATGACACAAGGGAGACAAGACATGAGACTGACACAACCTAAAGACCAAGGGGCTTGGGGGCTGATCAGAGATTAGTCTTGCCTATGTGAAAGCACAGAGCCCTCGTAGTTCATGGAAAAAGACCATGGATAAAGCGGAAATAAGACAATGGTGACCGATGATGAAGGACACAAAACACGACAGACAAATGCCCCAGGGGAGGATCAACTGACCAACCTTGCCTATGTGAAAGCACAAGGGAAATGTAGTTCAGAGATGAACGACCATGGATAAAAGCAGAAAGGGACTGGTGAAGGCCAAGTGATGGAGGATCAAAACAAGTTGATCCAAAATGCCTCAGGGGTAGATCAAATGATCAGCCTTGCCTACGTGAAAGCGTAGGGGAAACGTAGTTCGGCAGAGGATGAAAGTGATGTGGAAGGATGAGATCTAGATGGAGACCGACACGATGGATGATCCTACATGATGACACAGACTGATCGACAAAGGGAAAGAATGACATAAGCTCAAAGTGGGATATTAAAATGCTCAGGATGAGGGATAGGCTAGATGAGTCATCCAATGCCCAATCAATAAATACCAAGCGGCCTAGGCTGAGGTGGGTGAGGATGATAGGGCGGATGAAAGCATAAAATAACTAGGATGTTAGGTAGATAATGATTAATCCCTCTACAGATGACGCCTATTACCAGGTTTTCACCATCCATCCTTATCCAAGGCGCCACCAAGAGGTGGTTTTCATCATAGGACAAATTTATTTTTCTTTATTATTTTTTGGATTTTTTATTACTTTTTGGATTTTTTTTTATTTTATGGTTTAGGTGGGGTTACCAAGTGGACTTAGGCATAGAACTTCTTCAGATGGATGATATTGACAGGTTCTTTAAGGGGATCTCATTCAAGAGTAGTCAACCTGTAGGCCCCAGATCCATATTTGGTGGCTATGATATAAGGCCCTAACCAGTTTGCCTCAATTTTTCTCTTTTTATCACGATCCTGTTGAGTGCGTTGGTTTTCTTTGAGAACAAGCTCACCAACTTGGAATTGTCTAGGACAGACCTTTTTATTGTAATTATGTTTGAGGCAATTTTGGTATGCTTGTAGGTGATCATAGGCTTTTATTCTTTGTTCATCCAATAATTCTAGCTATGCAAGTCGTGCAACACGAGCATCTTCTTCGCTAATAAGATTCTTCAGGGAAATCCTTAGTGATGGGAGCTCAACTTCAATTGGCAAGATGGCTTCAGCACCATATACTAAAGAATAGGGGGTGGCACCTGTCGGGGTGCGAATGAATGTACGATATGCCCAGAGGGCAGGATAAATATAGAGGTATGAATCTTGACACCCTTTTTGAGGATGCGGATAAGGGTCTTGTTGGTTGCTTCTACCTAACCATTTCCCTGAGGGTAATAAGGCATTGACCAACGATGCTGGATATGGAAGGTATCGCAAAGGTGTTTCATGGCTTGGTTTTTGAAGGGTTTTCCGTTATCAGAAAGGATGGTGGATGGGATACCATATCTGTAGAGAATATGGTAAAGGATAAATTTTGAGATTTGGACACCGGTGATTTGTGAGAGTGGCATTGCTTCCACCCACTTAGTGAAGTATTCAGTGGCGGTAATTATGAATGTATGGCCATCGGATGATGGTGGGTAAATCTTGCCAATGAAGTCAAAACCCCATAGAGAAAAGGGCCACGGTGCTAGGAGGGGCTGGAGATCTTGTGCTGGGGCATGAATCAAATCTGCATGTTATTGGCATGGAAGGCACTTCTTCACAAATTCACAAGCATCATGTTCCAATGTAGGCCAATAATATCCAGCTCGTAGAATCCTTTTGGCCAGAGCCATACCATTTGAGTGAGCTCCACAAATACCACCATGTACTTCCATTAGTGTCGCACGGGCCTCAGTCTAATTCAAACATCTAAGGAGGATTCCATCATACCCGCGATGATAAAGTGTATCACCGATAATGATATATCGGGAAGAGCGATGGATAAAGGATTTGTGTTGGTTGCGTGTAAGTTCTGGGGGTATGATATTATCACAGAGATAAGTGTATATGTCTTGATACCAAGGGGAGGTGGGACCTACAATATTGCACACCATATCAGTCTTAGGAACATCATATGCAGGGATTAAAAGTTGTTCAACAAGAAATTCACATTTTGTTCGGTCTTTAGGCATGTCAATCAAGGAACCGATAGTGGCCATTGCGTCTGCCGCTTTATTCTGTACCCGAGGGATTTGGTCAAACTGTATGAAAGTGAAATATTTCTTGAAATCATCCACCATACGCTTATAGGGCAACAATTTGTCGTATTTTGTGAGGAATTCATCATTAACCTGTCTAATGACTAGCAAAGAATCACCAAAGACTTTTAGGTGAGTTATATGCCACTGTTTTGCAATTCGGAGGTCGGTGAGGAGGGCTTCATACTCTGCGATGTTGTTGGAACATGGGAATGCTATCCTAAATGATTTTGGGATGTAGTCACCTTGAGGGGTAACTAATAAAATTCATGCTCCAGATCCATTATGAGTGTATGAGCCATCAAAATATAGCGTCCAAGCTGGTGCTTCTGTAACTATGTAGACTTCTTCGTCTGGGAATTCAGTGTCTAGCGAGTAGGCATCTACTAATGGTGTCTCAACCAATTGATCAGCTATGACTTGTCCTTTTATGGATTTTCACTCTACATACTCTATGTCAAATTCGCTTAGGAGCATGACCCATTTGGCCATGCGGCTAGTCAGAGTGGTTCTAGATAACAAATACTTCAGGGGATCAATTTTAGTGATTAATTTGACCGGATGGTTGAGCATGTAATGACGGAGTTTCTGTGTACTGAAGACTAGCGCAAGGCAAGATTTTTCCATGGGGGAATAATTTAACTCATAGCCAACCAATGTTCGAATGATCCAGTAGATTGCCCTCTCTTTGAATGACTCATCATGTTGTGCCAACAATGCCCCCAGGGCGACTGAAGTAGCAAAGATGTAAAGCAGGAGCGGTTTTCCTGGAATAGGCGGCATCAAGATCGGTGGATGAGCTAAATACTCCTTAATTTTATCGAAACCCATCTGACACTGCTGGGTCCACCAGAAGGTGGAATCTTTCTTCAAAAGATGGGTGAATGGCTGACATTTATCTGCTAGTTGGGCTATGAATCGACGAATGGACTGCATCTTCCCCTGGAGGCTTCTTAACTGCTTTAGATTGCATGGAGGTGGCATGTCCAGAATAGCTTTTACCTTGGTGGGATCAACTTCAATACCCCTTCGGGAGACTATAAAACCCAACAATTTTCCTGATGTGACCCCAAAGATGCACTTTTTTGGATTTAGCCGCAACTTGTAATGTTCTAACCATTCAAAGATCTGCTTTAGGACAGTAAGATGTTCTGCTCATGTTTTAGATTTTCTTAGCAAGTCATCAACATAATCCTCCATGATGATATGGATAAGGTCATGGAAGATGACCGTCATTGCCCTCTGATATGTTGCCCGCACATTTTTGAGACTGAAGGGCATAACATTGTAACAGAAAGTGCCCCAAGGTGTTGTGAAGGCGGTCTTATGTTGGTCCTCGGGTGCGATTCAAATCTGATTATAACCAAAGGAGCCATCCATAAGGGAGAGCATCTCATGTCCTACTGTGAGGTCGACCAACATGTCAATGTTAGGCAGAGGGAAGTTGTCTTTTGGGTAGGCCTTGTTAAGGTCTCTGAAGTCGGTGCAGATTCGGATATCTCCATTTGGTTTGGCAACCGGTACTATATTGGAGATCCACTCAGAGTAGTCAATTGGTCTAATAAAACCTACCTCTAGTAACTTTTCCAATTCCTTTTTGACTAACAATGCTACCTACGGGTGCATTTGGTGGAGCTTTTGTTTGACAAGCTTGGCATCTAGGCGAACGTCTAGATGATGAACCACTAAGGTGAGGTCTAAGCCTGGCATGTCTCAATATGACCACGAAAATTTGATGATTCCTTCTCGGAGTAGGTGCATGATGACTGGATACTCTTGCTCTGAGAGTGACTTAGCCACATAGGTGATTTTAGGATTTTCAGCAGTACCCGAATTAACTTCTTGAGTCTCTTCAATTATAATGGATGATCGGGCGGATAATTGAGTTCCTACAAGGGGAAGATGAACATCTCCATCTTCCAGCGCCTCTTCGAGGTTTTTTCCATCAGATGCGTCCTTTATTTTTACTTTTTCAAGGTTAGGAAGCGCCTCAGAGAGGTTTTCACTAGATGACCATTTTTTACTTTTCTTATTCTTATTTCTGCGACTGGAGTGTTCATCCTCCCCCAATCCCATAAGGTTGGCATATGTATCCGCAGACATATTGACAGGTGTGGTATTACGTAGGTCCCAATCAATAAGCTTAGGGTGACAAAGAGATAGGCTAATGGTGTAGACGGATAGGCATTCAAACATGGATGATAAGTCGGTGTGATCGACATCATTGTACACACGTATGATGGATTCCTCCTCGGGTATGTCTTCCAATGAGCCATCATTCACGATGATACTATTGGAAGTATTAGACGATGTTGCAAGGATTTTTTGTTTTCTGTCATACCCAATGCCTATGTTTTTTGGTAGCTTTGGTGTATCAATAGGTTGCAACCACCCTTGTTCTTCTTTACCTAGGCCCCTACCTTGGTAGTTATATTTTTTCTGCAAACTTAGCTGACCAAGGATATGCTTCCTGAAAATATTCCTTTAGAGGAGGGTCTGGTTGGGGTTCTTCTCGGTAGACCCATTGGCTTATGTCCTCTTCTAGTGCATCTATCTTGACACTTGGGGATCTGAAAGTGGTGGTAGGGATATTTTTACCACTGAAGGTGATAGTCTTGTCTTCCTTTTGTGTAGCATGTGAAGGTTGACCATACTCGTGTGGTGATGATGGCATGGTTGCTACATTGAGAACCGTATGCATTTCGTATTCACCACACCCTTTGTCAATGATCTGGACTTTGGTGACCATATGATCAGTGGTGGAGGATGGAGTGGTTATTGTGATGGAGGGTAGATTTGCGGATGATGACCGGGATGCCCCCATTTCAACCCCAGGACAATAATGCAAATGGGGAAATGACACTTCTAAAGCACGACAATATTCAAATGGTTGGGGGTCAGCGTAGATGGTGACTTCTTGTCTGTTGACGGGGAATTTTAGGCACTGATGGTACGTAGAGGGGATGACTTGCATAGCATGGAGCCATGGGTGGCCAAGGAGGAGATTATATGGTAAATCCAGATCAAGGACATGACAGGTAGTATATTGAAGCACAGGTCCCACTTGGATAGGAAGACTGATAATTCCCTCTGAATTTCTTTTTGCATTATCATAGGCTTTTATTGTGATGATCTAGTTACTTAAATCCGCTTGAGTATACCCCACCTGTTTTATGAATTTCAAAGTACACAAATTGAGGGCAGAGCCATTATCTACCAAGACCCTTTTTATTTTATGGCGAGCAACCACGACTTTGATATGTAAGGGGCAATTATGATTGACACCGATGTTTGGCATATCGTTTTGGCTGAAGTGTAGTTGATGAGATAAAGCCAAGTGTCCCACCAAAGCTTGGAATTGTGTGGGGTCGATGTCATTTGGCACATGGGTTTCCTGCAGGGCTCTATTGAGGATTTCTTGATGTACCGGGGAAGACTTAAGCAAATCCAAAATAGATATATGAGTAGGGGTCTTTCTTAAGTGATCAAGGATGTTGTACTAAGAGCTTACAAGAGTTGATTGGGTGGGTACAGAGGCTGCAGGGACAGTGATGCGGGCTCGTCGTGTAGTAACAACACATTGAGGGTCTTTGGCTTTAACATATATCATTGATACACGGGGTTCCACCTGCTCAATGTAATGAATAACACCCCCGTAATTGAAGGGCACATTCTTGTAGCTCACATTATTTGTGCTATTTCCTTGGGGATTACTGTTAAATGTGCTTGGGCCTTGATTATGATTCGGAAAGGCATTTTGATATATCTGTAATTGAGCATTGGACGATGAAGCTTGACTAGGGTCAACCTTGAAATCACCTTGATCAATGAGATCTTGGATGTAGTTTTTCAAACCTTGACACTTGTTTAAAGAGTGCCCTTTGATTTTATGGAACTCACAATATTCATTTTCCTTAAACCATGCGGGCTTAGGTTTGGACTCATCAAATGGCTTGGTGATAGGGTATGTGATGGGGTAGTTGATTTGTAACAACTTATTAAAAACAACACTCAGAGGTTCTCCTAATTGAGCGTATTGATGTTTGGTGTTCACCTGATTGTTCTGGTTTGACTGTTGATGAGGACAAGGTGCCCCCTATGGTACAAATATGGCATTAGGTACAAACGATTGTTGTTTTTGGGATGCATTAGCCACTTGGACGTGTTTAGTGTCTTTCATGCCGTCATTCACTACATTCTTGTTCTTGTTCTAGAATCGTGGTTTATCACCAAATGACCTCTCTTTATCATGACTATATATTTTGATGTTTCCTTTGGAAATAAGGGTACGTTCAAGGATGGGTCCCTTTTCTACTATCTCCATGAAAGTGGTGACACAATGTAACCTAAAATTATGGGCCATGTCAGGATGAGAGTTTTCCATGAAAAGAGTGACCATGTCTTTTTCTTTCAGTGGGGTCTCCATTCGGCTTGCTAATGCATGCCACCATTGTAGGTAGCTAGTAAAGGTTTCCCCCTCACGTTGTTTCTCTTTGAGGAGATCTAAGGTGTCTGTGTCCTCCAAATTGAAAGAGAAGTAGGATACAAATTTTTCTGACAGGTCTGCAAAATTTTTTATGGACCCTTTTTCGAGATTCATGAACCAATCCAGGGCGTGGCTTGCCAGGCTTCGTGGGAACATGCGCAAGAGATAGTTGTCATTGTACATAACTTCTTGACACTGGGAGTAAAACTCCTGCAAGTGAGCCTTAGGGTCTTTGTTTCCCTTGTATTTGTCAAACTTTGGTATCTCTAAATTTTTAGGAAACGGGATTAATGAGATGGAGGGATCAAATGGATATGGGCATATGTCTTCAAATTTGAATGATTGTTTACCTATCCCTGCTTGAAGGTCTTTCAATGTCGCTTTGATTTCCAACAGATCCAAGTTGGCCGATGGCGGGTTGGGGGGATATTGATTATAGGATGATAAATGATCCTAGTGAGAGAGCGTCAGATTGTTGAAATACGGATTTGGATGGTTGTATGATGATATGCCTTGCTGATAAGACGGGGGATTTTGTTGATACAGGGGCTGTTATTGTGGGGTATAGTACGAATTTGTTTGATAAAAGTGTGGGGTAGGTTGTTGAGGAGCTTGGATGGGTTGTTGTGTATTGGTTTGTTGGTGTTGAAGGTATTGTTGTGATTGTTGGGAGGTCACATAAAGCGGTTGTTGGTGAAATTGCTAATGATTGTGATAGTAGTAGTGTTGAGGGAGTTGTTGTTGTGATGTCAACTGTTGTACAGGTCAAGATGGGATGTTGTGTTGCGGTTGAGCCTATGGACACAAAATGGATGCGAGAAAGGGGGATATGGTCTGAGCAATAGGTCGAGATGGATTGCCTTGTGGTTGGTAGGTTGGTTGTTGTGAAGAGACCAAAGTATTATGTGTAGGTGGTTGCTGATGAGATGCTTGAGGTAGTGTAGAAGCATTTTGTAAAGGGGGTTGTTGGGTACCACCCGAAATGTTCAGCTGGGGTGTGCTTTTGTGGAGGTAATTAAGGTGGAATGTTGGATTGGTAAAGCTGTTGAGATGGTAGATTTGTGGTCCCAAGAGGTTGAAACGATGTGGTAAAGGGGGTGCCCCTAGTGTTCATTGTAGGTTGATTCGAAAGACGGGGTGCTGTTAACATTAATGGTGCAGTTTGTGGAACATTTTGTGGCATACCATAGGCAAAAGGATTATTGGGATCAGGCACTTGAGGACCTTCCATAATTGAGGTCGAAACATGTGGGGGATAGTTAACATGATAGAGAACAACATTGGTTGATGCCAACCCTCAACTGGAGGAACATTGGGGAAGTATGAACCTTCTGGTGCATTTTGTGAACCTTGGAGTACGTTAGATGGGGAACTCCTATATTTGGACAAGTCAACACCCGAGGGGGGTTTGACACCCTTCTCGATTAGGTGGGCCAAAATTTCTTCCCCATGTTTTTCAAGCAGACGGTCAGTCATTTGCACATTGGCAGGATTACTAAAATGTTCCTCAAGTGTGAGTTTAGGTTGATTAGCCATACTCTCTTCACCATGTGGCGAGTTGTTCTAATTTTTGGTGTTGGAGTGTGATGAAGTATCATTATGAGGATCTTGTGGGACGTTCTTAGGATCTTGAGCAATATTTGCACCATTGGTGGGATTTGTATTGTTATTAAGGTCTTGAGACATGTTCGCTTGGGAATTTTGACCTTGTTGTTGTTCCATTTGTCTCTTAACTTGTGACCTAGTTCGAACGGGCATGCAAATGTGCTATGGGTGGATTATAAAGATGTTTTTGACAAATGACTTGATTGTAGTTGGATGAGATGGTATTTGGATTTTGATCAGATTTTGTTTAGATATATTGGATTGGATCGGATTTTGATGGGATCGGATTTTCATTGGCTAGATTGGACTTTGATTGAATTGGATAAGATCAATAGGATAGCATCAGTTGAACATATGTGATTTGATTGATTGGACAATTTGATCAAATAATTAGTTTTGACAGATTTGGATTATTGGATGGGTATGATTGGATGATGTACGATGTGAGAGAGACCTTAAGTTTGATAAAAGGAAATTACCCTTAGTAACCTAGCGCTTTGATTGATTAAGAGGATGATTACGGCACCGAATCCACCTTAAGATAGGAATGGATTGATTGGGCTAAGGATGATAACTTATGACACCGAATTCACCTCAAGATGGAAGCAAATTGATTGAGATTGAAGTTAAAGACTAATAATCAAATTCAAATGCTATGGTCAATTTGGGTAACCACTTTGTAATACAAGGTTAAGGCGGTTTGGTTATGAGTGGTGTTTGGTGACAATGATGTTCGCTAAGTGATGGTGTGGACTTTTGAATGGAATATGAGGAAATTAAAATGAACGGGTGGGTTGAAGATGATTGTGGAAAATGAGTGGGGATTTAGAATGGTTAAACAAAAATTTGGAATGATAAGATGGAGGTTTAAACTGATCAAATGGAGGTTTTGGGAGACTTAGAGTGACGAAACAGAGGCTTGGAATGATGAGATAATGGTTGGGAATGATTAAATGATGGTTTAGAGGCTAAACGGATCCAAATGGGGCGATTTCGGGTGTTCAGGAGGGCAAATCCGCCCCTCTGCAGTAAATCAGGGGTGTTGATAGCTTTCTGCAGCAAAATCAGGGGTGCTTTCGCCTTTCTTTAGTAAAAATACGGGCGCTTTCGCCTTTCTGCAGTAAAAACAGGGGCGCTTCCACCTTTCTGCAGCAAAAAAGAGGGCGCTTCCGCCTTTCTGCGGTAAAATAGAGCTTGGTTTTGATGGAAATGGCTATGGCAAGGACTCAAAATGATAAAATAAGGCTAATGTATCAAATATTTCACTAGTTTTTCACAAGAAAACACTTCAAGCAAGCACAATCCTATAATTAATGTTAAGGGTATGGCCAGGAAAGGCCTCAATCTAGGATGCACAAAGCTTCTAGGGAGTCCTCAATATACTCTCGGTACATGAGGCACAACCGTGAACACCAGCCCGTCACAAGCGGGTGCTATCATAATAGTGGTTTACAATTCCTGAGAGGAACGAATTTTAGCTGAAATCACATATTTTTAGAAAATATAATGATTTAAGCCTTAAAAAGTTCCATTTTAAGGATTTCAATTGAAGAGAGTTTCATCAAATCACCTTAGATCAAACCCCCTTGGATAAAACCTCGCTAGTATTAAACCATACCTATAAATGTGTCTCCTTTACACCTATCAAAATGCTGATAAAAAATAACTTTTGATTTAGATTTTGGGGGATCAAATGAATTCATTTAAAATTTATTTCAAATGATTATGGTATTCCTTAGAACAAGCATCAATGAATATAATTTTAATATGTTTTGGTTTTGTTATGTATTTGTTTTTAAGTTTTATTAAACATAGGTTTTCATCGAAAATGAATTTCTTTGTTCTTCACATGTGGAAAAATAGAAGATTATCAAAAAAAAAAATTAAAAAATATGAGTGCACCAGATATTGAAGTCCTTGATCCAAAAAAAAAAATTAAATTAAATTTTGACATATACAAAAAAAGTTACGAGTTATACGGTCGCGCTGTGTCTGAATTGTAATTCGTTTGACTTTGAAACTTGATTAAGGAAAAAATATTCAATAAAAAACTATCTAATTAAGTGGAAGCACTAGATATCAGAGTTACAAATCTAAATTTGAAAGAAAAATAATTTTATCCTTCATGGAAAAAAAGTTATGCGTTATACGGTGTGCATCACTTTTTAAAAATGTTGTTTTCTGAAAAAAATCAATTTTCATGGGAGATGGAAAAAGAAGTGCAATTTGATTCCAAAAATTTTGAAAAAAATATTTTAGAATCTACAGAAAAAATTTGATGAGACTCTAGTTTGCACCATCTTCAAATTTCTCACAGTTTAGCCGCTATAGGTGCCCGAATGTGAAGATTTAGTTAAAAATAATAATTTCAATGTCCAATTTGGCCAAAAATTTTAAACCACTATTATGGGATCACCCAAGCATGAGTCGGGAACTCCAGCGAGATATTGAAAGGTTCAGACCAACTTTTCACGTCTATCTAGGTATCACCCTAGCTTCGACGCTCCACCAATTACGACGTGACTAGATTGGGGTACAACTTTCATTCTCCCCCCTTTATATACCTCGCCAGTATATGTGGTTGGAATCATCTCTTGGGGTGATGAAATCCCCAAGTAGGTCCCACTAGAAAGAAGACACTAACCATTTCCAACTACTCCCTAGGCTCACATGAAGTGCAAGGGGAAAGTGAAAATGAATTAATGCCCCCTTGGGTGACACAATAATAGACAAACACAACAAGCAATAAAGGTTACTTCCCCCTAATTAGACTATGTTCAAACAACAAGGATAATTTTTTTTCAAAAAATTGATCAAATAAATGGCCCTGCAAGCAAACGTTAGCTATCTTATCCTTCGTTCTTGGTCAATTATGCCATAATATGCTGCAGAACGTTAGCAAAAAACACCAATATCCTTGCCAAAACAATGTTAGAGGGTTATTACATGAAAATAGCTAAAAACGAGAGCAAAAACGAAGCTAAAATGATTGTTTTACCTTCCAAATAGTGCTATTTTGGGGCGTAGCTACCTTTCTGTAGCAAAATCAGGGGCGCTTCCACCTTTCTGCAGCAAAACAGGGGCACTTCCACCTTTCTACAGTAAAACAAGGGGCACTTCCACCTTTCTACAATAAAACAGGGGTGCTTCCACCTTTATACAGTAAAACAGGGGGCGCTTCCACCTTTCTGCAGCAAAACAGGGGCGCTTCCACCTTTCTATAGTAAAATAGGGGTGCTTCCACCTTTCTAGAGCAAAATAGGGGCGCTTCCACCTTTCTACAGCAAAATGGGGGCGCTTCCACCTTTCTGCATCAAAATGTTAGAGGAAAAGAGCCTTTCAAAAATAAAAGGGCGTATCCGCCCCTCTGCAGGAAACTTTATCAGATTTTGGAAAAAGAAAAGTTGTATGCCCTACTACAAGAAAGTGTTAGAAAAGATCTTCTAAGCAAAATGATGTATATGCCTAACTATAGCAAACTGTTAGCCAAAATCAAATTTTTCAGATATAGGGCGTGACCGCCTTTCTGCAACAGACAAGAGGGCGCTTCCACCTTTCTGTAGTAAAAAAGAGGGTGCTTCCGCCTTTCTATGGTAAAACAGAGGGTGCTTCCGCCTTTCTGCGGTAAAACAGAGGGTGCTTCTACCTTTTTGCGGTAAAACAGAGGGCACTTGTACCTTTCTGCGACCTTTTTCTGCAAAATACTTAGCAAAAATGAAGGTTAAATGCAAGAACCTGTTTGTGGGTCCCACCGGGCATGCCAGAAATGTGTACCTTTGAATTTTACCCTATTCTAGTGTGCAAAATGACTAAAAATGCAAGTGGAAAAATACTAAGAACACTTCAAAGATTAGCCTAAAGAGTGATAAAACAAGGAAAATAGATGAGATAAAAATGCAAATCGATTATACCTTCCTTGTTGTTGAAGACTCCTTGGTTGGCCCTTGATTTAGATGAATTTTTATGCTCCTTAGATGGCTTTTGATGTTACTAGATGCAAGATTGATAATGCAAAATGACTAAATGGATGGCTCAATGATAGCAAATGCTTGAGAATGCAAATTGGCAGCATAAGGTTACTCAAAATGAAAGTCTTGAAAATGCCCTTAAGGAAGGGGTATTTATAAGAGAATTTGAATTCTCTAGAGAATTCAACGGTCGAGATTCATCCAACAAGGTCAAGATGAAGGGCTAAGGTGGGTTGAGAACTCACAAGCCCTCACATCTTGACACGTGGATGGTGAAGTGGCCAAGAGGAGATGAGGTGTAAGTGAGGTGGCCAAAAGGTACATCAGGTGGAGGAAGGACAAGTACCTTGGGGAGTGAGAAGATTTCCTCAAAAAGGGATTTCTTTTCCCCAAGTGAGAATGAAAGGGACATTTGAAGAATTTTGGAATTCCTCAAAAATCTCCATGGGAAAAGGAGAGGTGGTTGGAGATATAAATGTGAATTAAAAATTCACATTCTTAGGAGAGTCTAAAGGATAAAAGGTGAGCTCCAAAAAAGGTGGGACTTGGTCACATGTGGATGATGTGACAAGTCCAAGGTTCTAGAATCCTTGGAAGATAGAATGTGAATTAAAAATTCACATAGGGAAGAGGAGAAATGTAAAAAAGAGATAAATGCAAAGGTTGACTAAAAAGGTGGTGCTAAATATGGCTAATGACCTTGGTTAATGTTGTGCAAATATAGGATTAGAATAATTAATGGAAGATTAGAGGCAAGTGGCAAATATAGGAGGATGTGACATTAATCTTTAATTAAGAGGATGCACATCATAATCATGAATTAATTAAATTAATTCAGATTAGAGCAAGATCATGGAGGATGTGACAAGGAGAGAGAGAATGAAGAATTTTAAATTGATTTTAAATCAAAAGGGGGAAAAAATGACTAAATTAAATAAATTGGTGTATTTATTTAATTTAGAGAGGAAGAGGGTGAAAGATAAAGTATTTAGTTATTAAATTAAATACTTTACAGATATGAGACAAAAAAGTGTAATATTAATTTAATAAATTAATATTTAATATGATAGATGAAAAGGGAGTAAATTTAATCATATGGGAGTGATTAAATTTAGATGTCTACACTACTAATGAATGTAAAGCTTTGAGTAGTAAAATCTAACATATTAAGGGGTTTGGTGTTCTTCCTTATGTGGGGGCACCTCATTCCTCTAATTGATACTGATTTTCACTCTAGCATGCATTTCATTAATCATTTCAGCTCACCCTTGTCTAGAACTAAGTGGGGGAAATGGTTAGTTAGCCTTGTGCTCGTATGTCACTTTTTTGTTGCTTCTTTTGGCTAGCCATTAACCTCTCATGAACATATAAGAGCAAGCTTGGGATGTGGATGACATGCCTTAAGTTGGCATGCATGTGACATACTACCTTTTTCATGACGTAGTTTATCAGAAACATATGACTTGGCATAGGGATTTTTGAATAAGCTCTCATGTCTCCTTCTACTTTAAAGCAATTTCTCACAACAATGGTGTTAGCAACCACTTTAAAGTTGGGGCATACATCAATACTCATATTTCATTGTGTGATTTCTTTCTTCTTGTGATGTGTCCTTTTCTTGGTGGAGTCATTGGGCTTGATTCCCTTTAAGAGCACGATACTTCTTTAACACATCCTATCTTGGAAATATTAGGCACAATGTTCCCTAAGATGAGACTTTGCATGAACTAAGAAAAATCCCTTTGAATATTCCTTGCACTATTTTGCATTGACAATGTCTATAAGTGTCAAGCATATGAAGTTTTGCTTACCTTATAGAGCTTGAAAAGTCATTTTCTTTTGTGGCGCCTTATTAAAGTTCTCAAGAGGTATAACTTTGGTATGGTTGACTAGGAAGCCCATTCTGAGGCATGACTTTCCCCATAGCCACTTGTGTGTGTGTGTGAGCATATATTAGCCATATGTGTCTCACCTCTTAGGACTTCTCACCCGTCAGACAACCAAGAGTTTCATCGCCTCAAAGTGAGTATGAATTTTTGCATAAACAACCTAGATCTAATCCAAAACATGTTGTAAAATGGTCGAAGCTTGATCCATCCTTTTCATTCTCTTTTCTCTTCCTTCTAGTTATTGACATTGCATGATCATGTATCTTTTTTTGCTACAAATCATTCACCCTTATGCACTCATATTGGTTTGACTTAGGATCTTAGATCCTAGGGGCTTGCGCAACCTCCTTTTAACTTTGTCATCCTTTGTCACCCACATTAGCATGATTGGACCCTTCTTGAATGTCTACTTTAGTGTGAGTTTGAAGCAGGTTCATCCTCTCACTAAAGTGGGGGCTAACTGTGGACATGGAAAAAGTATCCCTTTGTCCTTGCTTGATTTGGGAAATAATTGATGATAAATTGGACTTAATGAGGCCTTGATTTAGTGTTGTGATGTGTTTTACACATTTACATTATGTCTTGGACCCTTGCAAACTAAATAAAATGCATTTATTGACATTTGTAAAGGTGTTGTAAAGTGTTGTAAATGACTTTCCTGCTTTTCTAGACTTTTGTGTGGCATCTAAGTCTAATGGACCTAATTCAATATTGTAAAATGTATTTAATGAAATTCTCACATTAATCTAGAAGGCTTGTAAATTAAACCTAATTCTAATCTAGTGTTGTAATGTGTTTTACACATTCACATTGGATGTTGTTCCTTTATAGGTTGTGGGCCTCATTTTAATGATGTAAAGTGTATTTAATCACACTTTCACATTGAAATTTGTGTCCCAAGCCCTAATTATCCTTTATATCATCATTAATAGGCCCCTATGGCCCCATATTATGCATCTTGAGGCTTAATTTGATCAAAGACTCGACTAGAACAACCTAGAAGTGTAATTTCTTCATTCCTAGACAATCCAGCTAGCAAAAGAGCCCCTGTGGGACCAAGTCACCCATCTAGGTGAATTAGTCCCATCCAGGTGGAACTAAGTCACCCAACTTGGTGACTTAGTCCCATTTGGGCTATTTTCGAGGTTCGACAGGAAAAATTGGGTTTTAAGTTTATTTTTCTTTCATGTCAACCTTGGGGATCAAATTAATAAGAAAATTAGGAGGATTGCCTATAAATACAAGCTTCTAAACCATAATTCATAACTCATTCATCATGTTCTTAAGTCAAGTAAGCTAGGGTTTTAGCATTCTAAGTCATCAAGATAGCTTTCAAGGACAGTCAAGGGAAGATTCTTCATCTATTGCTACAAAAATTCAAGATATATTATCATGGAAAGTTTCTAACTCCATTATTTCATGCTTCATTACATTATTTCTTCATTGTGGTTTAATTACCTAAAAATGGGTCTGACCAAGGCAAACCCTCATGCCCTAACAATCACCATTTCTCTCTCTTTCCTTGTGTATTTGCAAATTTAGGTACTTTTAGGGTTTGGAAATCATTGAAGAATAGATTAAAATTTTGTTGAAGAAATCTCCTTGTTGGCTAGGTCAAGATATCAACAAAAAATCACTTACAGTGCCAAAAATTAAAGTTTCAAAATCGAACACTTGTCAGGAACTGAAGTGTAGACCAAGGGCTTCCATTTCCACTTTCAGATTTTTAGAAAAGCCAAAGTGGACTAAGTCACTAATAGTGGTGACTTAGGACCCACTATACCTATTTTCAAATTTTTCTATAGATCTGGATACCCATTTGGCTGAAATGGGCTCTGAAGGAGTTTTCTAGATCTGGGATTAGGTCGTCCAGAATGGCGGAAGTGTCCTAGTAGGCCAAAATTTTAGAATCAACAACATTTCCAGTCTCCATTCCATTCTACAACACATTTCCAAGTGCATTCTTTATGTTTTTCTTTCCTATTTTGTTTTGTTTTGTTTGCATTACTAGATTCATCTTTCTAGGTCTTTTTGCATTCAACACTGTGTTTTCAAACATATTACATTTCTTTAGTTTTCATTCAATAGTTGGTATATTTTATTAGTTTTCTACATTTAGGACATTTCATTTAGAAATATTTCATTCATACTTGCATATATTTGAGTGGGGACATTGTACATTTTGGCCCATCTCTCTCCTTTTAGGTGAAAAACCCTAGAAGTCCAAGAGAACCTTGGGTGCCAAAATCTTTGTCCACACTTCTCAAAGCCCAATTTTTTTAAGCTAGCAAATAATTACATATCTGAATAATCTTTAAAGTTATTTATAGTTTAATGCAAGAAGGAAGTTATGTGTCTTTGTACGTGGATTTGAGATACTAATGCACCATTGTACAACAGTCAAGCACTCTATTAGAGAAGTACTTGTTACAAAGGAAGCTTTTAACAACATTATTAAATCTATAAGTGTTAATTTGAAGGAAATTTCAAAATCTCTTTCCACAAATATTTATCATAGATTCCCCCGAGATGAAATATTTGAAGCCATGTCTATTGTGTATCCTCAATTTTGGACTCGAGGAAACTAAGATAGCCCAAGACTTTTCACCAAAAGTAAAAACCTTGGTCGAACACTTTTTGAAAAGTGCATAATACAACGAACAAACAATATAAGGAATTCTAAATGGAATAAGCTTAGAGAATAATCTAAGCCTTTTGCAATAAGTATGATGGACTAGTTTGATTCCATGGAGAAGCCCATTGAAATAGGATCAATAACAAAGGCTTGGAAAACCTTAGGTTAGAGTGAAATATTGTGTGATTCGATATCAAAATATTTCAAACTTGTTGATTTATATCAAAAACTGATATTGGGTTTGGTGGAGGATGAGAGAGTTTTTAGTTCATTGGATTTTTTGAAATCAAAGATAAGAAACAAACTAGACAAGAATTTGGAAAATTGCTTGAGGGTGTTTGGAACTATGTATAATGTCAAAAAAATTCCCTTTGAAAGGGCACTCACAATCTAGAAGTCCATATGTGAAAGAAGAGGGTTGTGCAACACTTCAAACACTAGTAGTAGTGGGACAAATGGTAGTGACACAATGAATGTTGAATTTGAGATGCAGTTAAGTGGACATACGTAGGGTGAGGAAAATGAAAACTAGACTTAGAATCAAGATGACTCTTTTACTTTATCTCCATTTTAGATTGTGGATCCTAACTTGATTTGGTAAATGGATGTGAATTAGCAATTTTTAGGTATTTATACTACACTTCATGAATCATATTCCAAACTATAGTTGATGATATTTTATATTGTATTCCATGAAATTGTGAATCAAATTGAATACATTAACATATTATTAATAATTTCATATTTTAATTGTGTCATATTGTAAGTTTTACATGTACTCAGTGATTCATCATTCAACTCAATGCTTAATGTTTCCTTGCTAGTGTGGATTTGTGCATGTAAAACATAAAATTTGCAGTAAAGTAAAATTTTGATTTTTGATTTGATATGTGATTCTGCATAAATCTTCATAGTTTATGAATTATTTTGATCAATTCCTTATCTGCAATTGAGTCAAAAAATAAAATATACTCCTACAATAGACCAACTCATGGCTTCTTATAACCTCACCACCTTACAATGAGAAACCAAACAAAGAACAACACTTATCACTCTACTTATAAATTCCTATTGCATTTCCATTCACACAATCTTTGATAAATAACTAAAAGGAATATTAATCCATTCCTTAAACAGAAGCTAAATGTTCAACATCCATAACATAAACATGTGACATGATTGTAGACACTTAATTTATCCAAATTTATCCATTTTCGTCTAAGTGTCCTCTTATTTGCATTAATTAAGTAATATTGCTATTATTTAATTAATACCCTTAAATTCTTCTAAATCCCTAAGGTATTTAGTTAATAATTAAATATCTTCCCCTTTATTCCCCCTTCCCCAAAAGAATTAAATAAATAATACATTTATTTAATTCCTCACATGCCACTTCCTACATCACTATTTCTTAATCTTAATCCACCTCCTAATCTCATCATTAGGGATGTGCACATGTCTAATCCTTGATTAGGATGTGTCACATCCTCCAACTTTTGCAAGTTGGCTTCTAATCTTCATTAGCCACTAATTCTCTTCTAATCATTTATTAGCTGGTTCAATCAGTATCTTGGTCAATTCTCTCATTTTCCAACGAGTTTTTAATTCCTTTTTGTCTTCCCCATGTGAATTTAAAATTCATTTTTATTCCTCCAAGGAATCTCCTCTTCCCCATGTGATCATTGAGAGGTCACATCACTCACATGGTTCAAAGTCCTACTTTTTGGGAACCTTGTCTTATCCAAGGTACTTCTCAGCTTCCTTATAAGGACCTTGTCTTATCCACAAGGTAATTTTTAGCTTCCTTCATAAGAACCTTGTATTATCCATAAGGTTCTTCTCATATGAATTTAAAATTCATATTTATTCTTCTAACCACCTTATTCATTCCAATCATGTGAATTTAAAATTCACATTTATTTATCCAACCAATTCTCTCTTCCCCATGGATAGTTTTGAGGAATACTAAAATTCCTCATATGTCACTTTCCTCTCATATGGGAACAAGAAATTCTTTTTTGAGGAAGTCCTCTCTCATCCCAAGGTACTTGCAAGTACCTCCACCTCATTGGTACCTTTTCCACCTCACCTTGTCCTTGTGACACTTCACCCTCCACATGGCAAGATGTGAGGGCTTGTGAGTCCTCAACTCACCATAGCCCTTCATCTTGCCCATGTTGATATGATCTCAACTATCTAATTCTCTAAAGAATTATTCTCTTAAAATGAGAAATTCTCTCTCATTTCACACATTAGGCATTCATACACTTGCATTCAAGCTCTCAAGCACTTCACACTTTCAAGACCTCCATTGCTAAACACTTTGCAAGCTTCATCCTTTGCATTTGCATTCACTCATCCAACTACCCGCATAGCCCATTTTAATCCTCATCTCACATAGAGCATTTTGTATCCACTTTCATCATATATTTCCATCAAAAGGAGCACACAAATAATTGAAGATCAAAGGGCCAACCAAAGATCAATTCAAGACAAGGTAAAATCTTCTCTTTTTATCTTTATTTTGTTTTGAGTTCGACTAGGCTTATCTCGAGGTGTTAGTGTTGTTTTCCTTGTTTTTGCATGTTGTTTTACATCACCTAGAATAGGATAACTTCACTTGTTCACAGTGATATGACAACTTATAAAGAAACCTTGATTATTTTGAGTCAAAAGATATTGAATAAAATACTGGAGAGTAAGATAGGTTGATATTCAAAATTAAAGAAATACACTTAAGTATTTGAGTCATATTTTGTTATTACAAAGAAAAATTACAAAATTTCCTATACGTGTTATCAAATAGCTTAAACTGTGCAAAAAGAGCTTATAGAGAATGAGATGAAAGATCAAAAAATTAGAACCCTTTGAAATTTTGAATGAGGCTTAGGATTTCCTTTTATAACATAAGGGAAGCAACAAGCAAAGAAGTGAGGAACCTCATCCCAAAAAATTTTGACAACCAAAATCTCAGACATGAGGCATAGGAATAAAAACATGGATCCACTCACAGGTCAAGTAAAAAATTATTCATTCCAAGCCTTAAACATATCCTCAAAAGGCTATTCATGAGGTAAGATATTTTCTGCATTCTTCAAATTTTTATGATACTTGACATCAAGTAAAGTATTGACCTCTCTACCAAAAGTTTCCATCATTTGTTCTAGTTTTACCATCATGTTTGAATAGGAATCAAGCTTATTTAAATCAAAATTTTTATCTTTGCAAATTAGAAGGAGAAGTGTGGAGATTACAATATTGAAACTATCCTTCCATTTCTCTAGGGTCTTCAACTCCCCATTATCTTGTAATAGGTGGGGTACAACCCTTTTGTCAACATTTATGAAAGAGTTCATTTTTTCTTGTGCAACTTCAATTATACTTTCCAAATACCCTTTATGATTCTATGCCATCTTGAAAATCTCAAAAGTAAGATAGATTATAGGTGGGTCATCAGATGTGTTTGCTAATCCCTTATACATACCTTCCAAAGATAAAAATCTAGGATTCCATTGCTCAAATATACATTTGAGCCACTCTTGATCCCCACTTATTTTGGTAATGGCATTTCTCAAATTTAGATATGACACACGGATATCTTCTAGCCTTCTTAATATTTTAGATAGTATGTGCTCCAGGATGCACGTTGCAATGCAGACATTCTCCTTTTGTTGATTCAGCTGAGCATTCTTTAAGTGCTCTTCCAGAATTTGAATATTTTCTTTAAGATTCATGTTTTCAATCATCACATGAGTAAGGGGGACTATAAAAGAGGATCTTGCTTCCTACACACTTTTAAAAAGGGTTGTTTTTTGAGCCAATAATACCTACTTTTGGTTGTAAGCTTCCATGAGATCATTATGTTCCTTCAACACTATATTAAGTCTATCTTGCAACCTTCAAATAGTAACTTCATTAAACTTGGCAACATATACCACTAATGTAGCAGCTTCAGGGGTAGAGGTGTCAAACACCCTCTTTACAATCAAGCTCCCTTTGATACCCTTACCCTTTGATGCTTCATCAATTGTAGGCTTCTTTGCAGTTGGGGCAAGGGCCCAGATTGCAAGGGCTTCCCAATGTGCATTGAACCCTAATCCTGACAATGCCATCTTTGCTTCCTCTTCTATGGAGAAAACTTCTCCTTCTTGTTTCCTAATAGTATCAAAGAAAATTTCAGAAGTAATGTCCCATTCAAGGAGTAGTGTCAATCCACTATCTTCCACCATTCTTCTCCCTTTGTCAGGTGTAATTTTTTTTGACTCAAAATTCATTGTTTCCCTTATCTTTGTAGCTACTTCATCGTACTTTTCTCTAGGAACATCTGCTTGTGCCAATTGGACTCTTTTAAGGTACTCCTCCCTCTTTGATCTAAAAACAAACTCTTTAAACTCTTGGGATTTTATAAACTCATCATTAGACATGAATTTTGAACATGCCAATTCCATCACATATTATCTCTCCCCATAGCCACGTCTAACCTAAACCTTTGTTGAAGAAGGCCACCAATAATTATTCTTGGGGGGATGGAATATATTGTTGAATTTCATCCATGGTGATATAAACATCTTCACTTTCATCTAGATTGATGGGATTTTCTACCAAAAATGATGGTTTCTCAACTTTCATCCTCTTCTATGGTTTCTGTCTTGGGGAAGAATCAAAATCCACACTGATTTTTTGAGGGGAAGGAGAGGGAGTGACCTTTGGTGGGTTTGGTTGCACATTTTCTCTAATGACAAGCCCTTAGGGCTAGGACCTTTTGATAAAAAGGTCAAGTCTAGGCCACTTTGTTGGTTTCTCTTCTAGTATAGGGGCCTTACCTACAACTCTTTCAAAATTCTTCAATGTCACCTCAATCTTGGAAATTGGGTCAACAATATCATAAAATGATCCATGATAATCCTTATCATTCTCTATCCTAGCAACCTCTGCCTTCCTAAATGCAATCTATTTTTCCTTTCTATTTTTTACCTCATATTCATCCTTGCAATTTCTTATGACATCTTCATTTTCATCAACCTGATGGCGAAAATTAAGCCTTCTAATACTTTTCCTAACCTTGTGTATGAAAACTTCAGAGTCAAAATCCTTGACATTTATTGAAATAACCTGTATTCCCCAATCATTTCTTTCATCCTATCTAAGTCATCTCTAGTTGAAGTGAAATATGAAAAGGCAATAGCATAAGGGGAAAAAGACCCTTTCTTTTGTTTCCTTAAATGAAACTAATCAATCTCATTCAATTTCCATATAATTTCTATGAATTCCAACTTGGGTGACACATATTTGGGTAGCACATGGGGGGCTTGAGGGCACCCATATATTTTAATAGCAACTAAGTTTTCATGGAGGTAAAAATCTTCCCAATTATGTTGTACTCCTAACTGTGGCATCCTCTTTTTGGGCCTAAGGTAATCCAAAATTTGCTTGTGCAATCTGACTTCGGGTAGACCCAACCTTGCCATGACTTGTCTTACAAAGAAATTCTCAAAAAGAAAAATTTAGTCTCACTACAATATGTGTCCCCAATATGGGTCCAACATTGCACTGGGAGATTGTTTCCCTCTTTATCTTTCATGTGCAGCAGTAAAACTCTATTGAAATGATATTTCCCTTTGTAAAAAAACATATGGAAAAGGAGAGAATACCACATGAAATTCACCTTCGACTCCTTACCACTTTTCCTTCTCTTGATGTCCACTAGCTGATTGTCAATGGCCTCAACTAAAAAGTTGGCATAGTCAAAGTCACTATTGAAAAAATAATGTTGTATATCAACAACCATATACGTAAGAGGTATCTCCATTTTTTAGCGTGCATCTTCTCCCAACACCTGGGATAATTCCCAATATGTTATTTTGAAATAGTCTTCAAAGTACTTTACATCAAAAGGTTCATGTTTATTATCAAGGATTCACACTGACTTTCCATAGAAGCTTTTTTGTCTAAACCTAGGGAGCCAATTCACGTTGAATCTACTTCTATCTTGCTTGTATTTTCTTCTAAAATAAGCAAGGTCTATAACCTTATTTGTAGCCACATTGAGTCTAAAAACCTCACAAATAAACTCCCTGGTTATATCCATTAGGACACTTCCATCTAATGCCCTAATTACTTTGATATTTTCATCATACCTAGAGCAATGTGTTTGATGAGTTCCACATTTATAAAGACATTAGGAACAACCAAATTTTCCAAATCATAGGTCCATGCATTGGAGACAAGGGAATGACAGTTTCTTTTTCCATAGCAGTGTAGGAACAATTCCCACCCAATGACTATGTCATCCTAGCTCAACATCTTTGCAATTTCTAGCTTTGTCTACCATCCCCTCTACTATGTTAGGGCCAAGGTTATGTTGACATTGAGGATTTTTGAGGAACTCGACAACTGGGCCAAAATATCCTCCTCAAAGGGTATTTTAGATGTAGAGACAAAGGGTTGGGTGTTTGATCGACTCATAATTCCAAAATGATTCAAAACTGATTTCTATAGTATTTTGTAATAGAGTTTGCAAACCTGATTATGAGCTTCAAGACTAATAATGGTGAGTTTTTCCAAGAAGGGTGTACCTATTTTTTAATTGTTCAAAGCTTCAACTCAAGTTGACGTGGAACGGGCACACCTTTGTAGTTTTTGCTACTATGCCAGACCAAAAAAATGAAATAAGAATTTATTAAGGAAATTAAGAGATATCATCCATCACAACCGTCATTACTTCTTGTTCGCATGAGTGTAGTTCATTCTTCTATCCATTTATCAATTTTAAACATGGGTCGTCCATCTAGAAAGGGACGTACAAATATCAAATTTCAACGATGAGTAAAACCTTGATTTTCTTGAAAAGGATGTAGTTGTCCCCTCTATCCTATAGAATTCTCCCATGTCCCACATGAGAATATTGTCACATAGTGTCCTTCTATGGTTCCACAACCAAGAAAAGGACATGCTGCTATGGGCCCACAAACTTGCAAAATCGTTTATCTTCCGCCACGTGGAAGCATTCTGTGAAGCCTTGAAGTTCTTAGAAAGGAGGTAACCATCCTATCATGCCCACATTTTACACACCGAATGGACAAAAAACAACCTAACTAAACTACAACAAACTTTACAAATTTGCAAATATTTTTTTTCCTTAAACAATAATAACATAAAACACTACTTAAGGCAATAGTCAATGATGTCATTTAGTTAGAAGCAAAGATGGCAATGAGTCAATATTTTTTTTAAAGGACAATAACATTTATTTCTTTTAGATCAACATAACATACCTCTTACCTATTCGATATCTCTTGCATTCCATCATGTCGTAGTTTCCTTACTCCCAATACTTGTTCCTACAAGCTGCTAACACAACTAGGAGCACACATAATACAATGAATGATTAGATACCTCATTTTCAAGATCAACCATATCATTAATTTAACTTAGATAATCAAAATAGTATTTTATGATTGGATTGAAATTAGGGATAGTGTATGCATAACATCAAGAGAGGTTGGTGGGTTCAACAAAGCATGAGAAAGACGGATCCTAAGGGCCAGACCTAGTCCTTGGGGGATCGTCTCAAATGACCTTGCCTATGTAACATTTGCATAGAGGCTCCATAGTTTGATAACTTGAGTTTCTCTAACTCATTTGACTCACCCACATAGGGTTATATCCACTAGATTTCAAAAGATGATTGTACCTCAAACACAATCATAACACAATAACACTGATATGCACTAAACTCGAACCTCCACTCAAAAGAGTCATGTGTCCCATACAAATTACATACTATAAGAGTGGGTACACAACCCTTTCTAGGGTCCATTACCCCAAACAACTTCATGGTCAGCTACCACCCACTTAGGTGAAACCAAGAATTGAAAAACTTTTTAAGGATATATTAACATATGGGGTATAAAAATACTAGACCAACTCCCCACTTTGCCTTTCCACTCTGCTAGTTTGAGTTCCATGCGCACATGGTGGATGCCTCCTTGGGGGTACACCATGGTCCCCTTCCTCTTTCCTTGTTTGATTGTGTACCTTTAGCACATGCACCACCACCTTCCTCGGGGGACCCTCCTATTTCATCTGTTGTAGATGTTCTTGTGATTCTTGTCATTATGTCTACTGAAGAAGTACCCATGATTCTTGTCATTCAAGAATTTAAGGGTTTGAAGAATGTGTTACTTAACTCCTCTCAAATTCCTTCAATGGTTAAATCACACCCTTATCTAGAAGTGGTGAACTCCATCTTTGGCACTAAAATCTCAATCCTGGAATCCACCTATGATAGGATCATTTCTTCAATGGAGAACTCAGTTGTGGGGAAATTTTTCTCCTTTCGCCCTACTATGGATATGGTTAGAAGATGGTCAATGGCTAAATGGTATTTCAAGGGTAGTGTAGATGTTTGTGCAATGGTTGGAGGACTATTCCTATTCAATTTCATGATTTTTGAGGATATGTTCTCTATTTTATCCTCAGGCCCCTGAGTTTATGGGAAACATAGCCTTTCCCTCTATTGCTAGAAGCTTGGATTTGATCCTATTGTGGACCTCAATAAATCTGCTCCAGTCTAGGTTTGTCTGTCAAGTTTTCCATTGGAATATTGGGATGAGTTAGTATTCTAATGTATAGGAGAATCAATGGGCCACTTCATTACTTCAAATACCATCACTAGAATGAAATTTAGGTTAGTCTTTGCTAGACTAACAACTTTTTCAATCACCATAGCACTTCTAACCATCTTGCATAAAAAAAGACTACCTACATACATGCATCTATTGGTTTCCTCATAGATAAAAAAAATTGTGTTAATCCAAGGATATGCAACACACCATCGAACTTTTTTATTCTACCATTAGGAAACCTGATTCTAACTTTACAATGGCCAACAATTTTTAAACAAAAATCATCACCCAAGTACACCTTACCTCCAAATTTTTCATATTCAAAAAACCAATCTCTATTAAAGAGGTCATATGAAAACATACACCCGATTCAATTAACCATGCATATTTACCTATATGAGTGGCCAAATTTATAGTGCATGCATCACCATCTTTCTTCTTGGATTCAAAATCAAAATTAAATCTATTCTTCTTCTTTTTCTTCTTTTCTTCTTTGCACTCCTTAGGGAAGTATCTAGGCTTACTACAGCTCCAACAAATAACTTTGGAATCTCTAAGATATTTGGATCTCTCCTTGGATTTGGATTTATCATGCTTCTCATTATTCTTACATTTTTCCTTAGGTCTTCCACAAATATTTAGGGCCTCCTTGGCACTAATGGATACCTTCCTCCTCATATCTTCAAAGAGAAAAGAATCCACCACATCTTTAGTCTTCAAGATAACATAAGTACTCCCAATAACCATAACAAGAGAATCCCACGAATCAGGAAGAGAACAAGGAAATATTTGAAATTTTCCCTCCTCGTCCATTTTGATGCCAACTTCAATGTCGATTGAGCAACCAACATATTGAATGCTTCCAAGTGTTATATAATTCATCCACCCTCTTCCATCCTCAAGGAATATAATTTCTTAATAAAATATTGTTCACTAAAGATTTTTCTTGATGCATCTCATGAAGTTTCTTCCATAGTTTCTATTGAAAAATGGGAAAATGGATGCTTTATAACCTAGGTCATAGAACACTTTTTTCTAATTATCATTCTAGGATTTCCTAGGAGTCCTAATTGTATTGACTATCAACCTCACAAGGTGAGTCAATTCTCAACAAGGAAAACCTAGGAGGGGGGTTCTTTAAGGCTTTAGACATTCACCACCAAGCAAATGCTTGGAAAATACAAGTAAGCATTCAACCTACAAAACCTAGTAATGCAAGCTAAATGAAGGATGCAAGTGATGAAATAATGCAACAAAAATTTAGGATGTATGTACCTAGGAAGTCTATAAATGTGACAAGGATTCCAAAAATGCAAAGAAGCTGTCAAAATATGTTATGGAGGACTAAGACGCCATTACTGTTGTCTTAGTCATGTGGCTATTTTTTGGGGAAGATGTGGAATCTTCAAATGCCAGAATAGGATCCAAAATAATCTCTACAAAATTCCACCTAGAGGACTAAGATGCCCTTGCTACCATCTTAGTCCTGATCTAAGTTTCTGAAATTTCTAAATATGGTCTCAAGGTTCAAGGTTTGCACTTCCTTTTCCACCAACTCCTCAGATCTGAACCTGTAAAATAACCTACAAAACAAAGGAAATTGGATTGATTGTTTATGGGGGATTTCCTTGGTCAAACCCCTTGTTTGGTAACTAAACCATGATGAAAATGCATAGATCTGAAAATGGAAATGTGTGTGTTCCTTAATCTTAAGTGTGTCTAAGATTATGCAAGCTAGAACATGGAGAAACCCTATTCAAATGTGTTAGAATAGAATTCCTAAAATGCAAATGAAAGTGACCAACAAAGGATATCTCTAATCACCCTAATAAGTCATAAACATGAAATGTACCTTCCTTAGGTAGAAAATAGAACAACAATGGAAGATCGAATCAATTAAGAAACAAGTCCTTGGGATTGGAAGAATGGCTAGTTGCATCTCCAACCTAGAATCTCTCATGATCCTCTATAGGCATCCATCATTAATCTTTGGAAATGCTAGATCTTGGCTCGAAAATAAACTTGAAAAACCTGCAAAAACACAATGGAAGGTTGCTCCAAGAATTCAATTTCTTTCTTCTTAAAACTCTCCTTCTTGCTTTTCTCTCACTTGTTTTCTTATCTTTAGCTTATGTGAAAATGGAGGTGTGAATCTTACTTTTATAGGAATTCCTATCTAATAACCTAATTACTAGATCCCAAAGGCCGACAAAAAGCCAAATTAATTAAAATATTTTCATTTCCTGCTCTTAATTCCCAAAAATAAATCACTCGAGACTAAGACGCCCTAGGTGGCATGTTGGTCCCATAAGGCTTATTTTGCAAATTTAAAAAATGGGTTACCAATAGTAATGGTTGTTTATGGATTTTGGTTAGGTTTACGATTGAAACATGCCTCGAGATGCATAAAAAGGGGTCTTAGGGACCCATAACAAGTGACCTAAAGGGAATTTATTGCAAGGGGTGCCAAACTAGGTCCAAATTAAGTGTGAAAATGCAAAGGTATACATTTTTCTACACTACATTTAGCCCCCACTTTAACGCCCATATAACACTACGTGCATATGCAAGCTAAAGTACTTCAATGAGTAACTTTATAAAAGGATACTTGTTGGAAATAGGTTGCCATTAAATTGCAAATCCTAAACATTAATTATTTCATGTATCTCCTTGATTCTTGGAATGTGTTCAAAAACACTAAGATTAGGATGAGATTAATTATTTGAATGAAATAAATCATGAAATTGACATTTGTAGTTATTCCTAAATAATAGGAGCATGTGGGTGCACACATGGTAAGGTGAAACTCACCTTGTGTCTAGTTAACTATACGGAGTAACAGTTAACACTTCTGAATGCATGAAAAGATCCTAGGAGTTAAGATTTGATGTTTGCATGCTTGAAGTTCAGTTAAGTTCAGTTTAGATCAGTTTAGTTTAGCTCAATTTAGTTTAGTTTAGTTTAGAATCAGTTCAGTTCAGTTCAGTTCAGTTCAGTTCAATTCAGTTTAGTTCGGTTCAGTTATCTTTAGTTGCATGCATGTTGGTTATTTTGAGTTGCATGTAGTTAGCTTCAATTAACTTGTAATGCATGGCTAATAACATTGAGTTGAATGACAGATAACATGGACTACCTCCAGTTAACAAGGGATGACCATTCTTTGGGAATGGTGCTGAGTAAATGTTTTAGTTAACTAGAAATCACTTGGATCCAACTTGGGCGCCTAAGATGCTTTCTTGGAATTAACTCCAATGCATGATAAGATATTTTTGAAGGCTCTATTAAGTGGGACCCTCTTTTGGGTGCCAAGTTTGAGGAAGAGCTTTAGAATTATCACCGAAGTGAAGGAGAAGTTGTAGCTTTAGTTTGGGACACCCAAATGGGTAAAGCACATGTTCTAAGCTTTGGTCTTCACGGTAGAATTCAACTTGAAGCAATAAGGCGTACCTTTTCAAGGGATTGAGCTTGTGCATTGTAATTATCACCATTTGGAGATTACAATGTTGCATATTGTCTCTATATCTCATTCAAGTTGAATAGAGTTTTGATAATTGTTATTGCAAGTGTGAAGAAGATTGGTAAAGACAGAAGAAGAATTCTCAAGCAAGAATTGGAGCTATTGTAATTCAGAGATTGAATAATAGAATAATTCTTGGTGGAGTTTTTTACCAAAAGGTTTTCTCCACAGTATATCTTGTGTGATCCTTCTATTATCCTGTCTAGTTCTTCTAAATAATTATCTCTACATTCTACAACAATAAAATGGATTAATCAAGATAATCACCTACAAAGAATATATGTAACAAAGAAAATACTTACTTAGAACAACAATATTAAAGTTTTACAGAGTATTAAGCTAAGAAAACACCTCATTTTTCAATATTTGGTATCAAATATTTCCTGATTCATGATTGGAGCTTTGGCATTGATCTTGTATGTTTCTCTTATGTATTGGGTACATTAATCATTTGTTTGGTTACTTCATGAAAGTGTTGTGTTGCATTTGGAGTTTGGCATGGATTGGTTAGTTACAGGTCCTCATGGATACTTGGAGAAATAGGTGAGGCTGGAATTCTCTTGTGGTAAGAGACATTTGTTGGAATGGTTACTTGTAAGAAAAGTTTTTCAACAAAAAAGACCGAGGAGTCTACACCTTGGTTGAATGTGAATTCAACACACTCGGTGGTTTAGCATGCCTCTAAAGAGGTGGTTTGGTTACAGAGGCTTGGGAAAGGTAATGGTTTGGTTGATAATGGGAAGGTATTAATTGAGAAAGTTAACACTTTAATTAATGTTACAGATTATCTTATGAAACCATATAGATAAGTTCTCTTGGTTTTAATCATTTGCTTGGAAGCTTCATGATTATGCAGGTTGCATTGAAGTTAGCATGGTTTGATTAGTTGGTACAAGAAGGCCATTGGCCTTGAGTCTTGTACTTGTTTTATTATTCCTTGTTTAGAATAATTGCAATGTATAATGTCAAGTGGGAGAATGTTGGAAATAGGTTGCCATTAAATTGCAAATCCTAAACATTAATTATTTCATGTATCTCCTTGATTCTTGGAATGTGTTCAAAAACACTAAGATTAGGATGAGATTAATTATTTGGATGAAATAAATCATGAAATTGACATTTGTAGTTATTCCTAAATAATAGGAGCATGTGGGTGTACACATGGTAAGGTGAAACTCACCTTGTGTCCAATTAACTATACAGAGTAACAGTTAACACTTTTGAATGCATGAAAAGATCCTAGGAGTTAGGATTTGATGTTTGCATGCTTGAAGTTCAATTAAGTTCAGTTTAGATTAGTTTAGTTTGGTTCAGTTTAGAATCAGTTCAGTTCAGTTCAGTTCAGTTCAGTTCAGTTCAGTTATCTTCAGTTGCATGCAAGTGCATGTTGCATGCATGTTGGTTATTTTGAGTTGCATGTAGTTAGCTTCAGTTAACTTGTAATGCATGGTTAATAACATTGAGTTGTATGACAGATAACAGGGACTACCTCCAGTTAACAAGGGATGACCATTCTTTGGGAATGGTGTTGAGTAAATGTTTCAGTTAACTAGAAATCACTTGGATCTAACTTGGGCGCCTAAGATGCTTTCTTGGAATTAACTCCAATGCATGATAAGATATTTTTGAAGGCTCTGTTAAGTGGGACCCTCTTTTGGGCGCCAAGTTTGAGGAAGAGCTTTGGAATTATCACCGAAGTGAAGGAGAAGTTGTAGCTTTAGTTTGGGACACCCAAATGGGTAAAGCACATGTTCTAAGCTTTGGTCTTCACGGTAGAATTCAACTTGAAGCAATATGGCGTATCTTTTCAAGGGCTTGAGCTTGTGCATTGTAATTATCACCATTTGGAGATTACAATGTTGCATATTGTCTCTATATCTCATTCAAGTTGAATAGAGTTTTGATAATTGTTATTGCAGGTGTGAAGAAGATTGGTAAAGACAGAAGAAACATTCTCAAGCAAGAATTGGAGCTATTGTAATTCAGAGATTGAATAATAGAATAATTCTTGGTGGAATTTTTTCCCAAAAGGATTTCTCCACAGTATATCTTGTGTGATCCTTCTATTATCCTGTCTAGTTCTTCTAAATAATTATCTCTACATTCTACAACAGTAAAATGGATTAATCAAGATAATCACCCACAAAGAATATATGTAACAAAGAAAATACTTACTTAGAACAACAATATTAAAGTTTTACAGAGTATTAAGCTAAGAAAACACCTCATTTTTCAACAATACTCATATGATTCGTTAGGGAGAATGAATCTCCCACTATAGTTACTTGCAAAACCACAATATTAGGAACCACATTTTGCATCACAGATTTGTTAGTAGCTCAAAAATAATCCTCTTATCTAACTTTCCTAACAAATTACATTCGAGGGTAGATATATGCCCCCCCTTGATTTTGCTTGCTTTATGGAGGTGGAATCAAGGTAACAATCCAACCACATTTAACTAGACAAGTCCATCATAGGGAATTTCCAAGTACTATGCCACTTGATGATAGACATTTGATGAGAACGGGAGTGAAACCATGATTGCAATGCAACAAACGACATCGAAAATGGAGTTTGCTAGCTCCAAATATATTAGTTTAAATAAAAAGCACTTCTTTTATTTTTACAAAAAGTGACCTAAATATGCATGTATATAAAGATAAAAGAGAAATTAAATCACGTTCATTTTATCTTTTACCTTTTTGTAGAGTGAGTCACCATGCTGAGTAGCCGTCCATCCACCCATCCACGGATCGAGCTTCTATGGGAGGCGGTCACATGGGGCGAGTTACAACCTACTATGAGTGGATTTTTCCTTCTTTATACTTTGATTTAATCATTCTTTTATGCTTTTATGAAAATTTTAGATGAATTTATAGTCTAGGGAGGGTTTTCCTTTCATTTTTTTAGATTGTTGCAAAGTGTCCCACTTTGTCACAGTGTCCCAATTAAGGAATAAAGTGTCTAGGATCCTTAATTAAGATATTCTAGAGAAAATTTAGCACACTATTTGACCATTAAAGAGAAAATTTAAAATTTTAAGATGTTTTAAATGACATTTTGCTTCTTTTCTATGGAATACTACACCTCGATTGCACTAACACCTGGGCAGTTGTACATTCTACCATCTTCAAGAGCTTTTTGATCAACTACCTAAGGAGGATTTGCACATCCTCCACGATACGGGCCTCTACTGGGCCTATCTCTTGCCATCCATGCGGTATCATAACACCATGTTGATGGCACTAGCAGAGAGATGGGACGTGGACACCTGCACCTTCCATCTACCTACAAGAGAGATGACAATCAGACTAGAGGACGTGCACCACATATTGTGAATGCCTATCCGAGGAGAGAGGGTATTCCTAGCACAGGGTAGGAGCTTTGAGGAGATGCAGTCTGACACTGAGTATTTAATAAGCAAACCGGTTCATCACAGGATCGTGGGACCGTGCATTGAGCTATCATGGATTCTTCATGCACACTCACCACTAGTCAAATGCATCTTTATTTTCACAGTAGCACTAGTACTAATCCTTGATGGCCACGAATCACATCTGGAGGGGGGATAATGCACATGATTAGAGACATGGAGCACTATATTTTTGTCTTCACATGGGGTCAGAGCATATTGACACACCTATACTGTGACTTGGGTTAGTTTACTTATGGAGAGCTGCACAACATGTTGGACTACACCCTACTATAGACCTAGATCCTAGAGCACATTACCTATACCAAGCCTACAAGATTCTCGATTGCTATAGAAGTGGGATACCCACAGGCCTTTAGTTACCCCCTGAGACAAGCATGGTAGCATAGTGATGCACTATTCTGGAGCATTAGGTTTGAAAAACTGGACAAGGAGGACAATGTATGGAGACCCTACCTAACTGAGCTATTATGGATGGAAACTATAGGAAAGATGAGGAAAATGCAAAGGGATAGACTTTTGTTGGGACGACACAATCATGTAGTGAGACCCTTCTACTACAATCATGTCATGAGGTAGTTTGGGCAGATACGGAGACAACCAATACTACAGTCCTCATATAGATGGTCAGTATGACGCACCCACAAACCATGGGATCTTAAACAGTTGACAATAGACAATGTCATCTAGAGTGATGTAGAGGAGGAGGATTCAAATATGCCTCCAGTCTCCAACATGGACTATGTCAGCACAACACAAGAGTATGATGAGTGGTGGGAGGTGGTTCAACCAAGAGCTATCTTTCCTATGGACTATCCTATGGGCTTCACGAGACCTTTACTAGATCTAGAGGAGGAGGACAAAGAGTTGGACAGGGGGCTCAATCCAATAGATCTATTCCCAAAGGAGGATGAGGAGTCAGAGGAGGAAAATGATTATGAGGGAGGGGAGGATGATGAGGAGACAGAGGATGAACAGAGTTAGGTGATGAGCTAGGATAGTGATAAAGGTGAGACTAGTCCTCCTAGACCTGAGTGGAGAGATATAGTTCCCACATGGGTTACAAGGTCATAGTTTGCATGTACTAGTGTCCAAGAGCACAGAGAGAGCAGTAGGGAATTTGAGATTCCTACAGATCATGCTACAAACCTAGGTGATGATATTTATTAATATGCTTTATGTTTTTATGTATATCATGCTCATGTATATGTATATATCATGATGATGTATATTGATTATTCTTATGATTTATATCTTGTATGGCTCATCATAGATCCTAAGGATGTCTTTTGATGTGTAGTTGTAGAGATAGTGCCACCCCTTCGTGTAGATGAGGCTATGACCACAAAGTACATGCCCCCACTATTCATGGTAGAGCACATGGATCTGTTTAAGCCTTTTGTGAGACTCAAGGTACAATATGATGGCATATCTAGACGCACTAATCAGGCTGAGGATCAAGTATCAGCATTGGTGGTAGAGTTAGAGGAGGCTCGAGCAGCTCAATGATCTGAGAGAGAGGCTATCTTATAGTCAGAGGTTGAGTGACTGCAAAGAGAGAATTTCAGAATCTAGGTTGATAGAGACCACACAGAGTGAGAGAATGTGGAGGCACTGATATGCAGGGGTAAGTTACGTGGGGCACTACGGACTATGTGGGAGATATCTACCATGAGTAGATCCTAATAACACACCACTGTCTCTCGACAGGCGTGGACACCACATTCTGAGGGATCCAATAGTCATAGGCCATAATGACATTATACTATTGATGAGATGTATTAAAACCTTTGATATATATATATGAGCATGCTTGGATTTTATATTTATTTGTTAGATGACAATGTGATTTATTAAATAATCTTTGTTAGACTATTCAATAAATATCTCCATGATCTAACATGTCGTCTCTTAAGTTTTCTTAAATTTATGATGTAGTATGTTATGCTAAATTAAATGCACTTATGATTTAATTGTAGAATATTAAATGCAAGTAAGGATTTAACCTAACATACACCATAAGGTTTGAATAACATGATACCTAAAGTAAGAATCTAAAACCACATTGGACCCACTACTCCACAATTCAAGACACAAAGAACTATGTGTTAGGAATGAAGCAAGTACGAGAGATAATGGCATACTATCCCTTATCTCTAACAACACTACTTTAAGAACTCAGACTATTAAAAAAGGCTAGGCATAGTAGTGATGCAAATGTGTAATATTAATAGGTTCCCGAAGGGGTGTACCATCCATTTCAGATATTAGGTATGCTCCAAACCCATAGCTCTCTTGAACCACATAAGGTCCTAAGCAATTAGGGCCAAACTTTCCTTTCTCTATCGAGTTAGCATTAACATTTTGTTGATTTTCATATCGCACCAAATCACCCTTGTTGAATGAGCAAGGGATGACATGGTCATTATAACTTTGTTGTATTTTCTTATGACAAGCTTGAAGATGTTTGAGGGAATTGATGCACCTTTCATTGAGCATTTCAAGTTGTTGTAATCGTTGTTCCCTATAAGTATTGTCATCAATTATCCCTTGAAGAGTGATTCTTAAGGAGGGAATCTCTAACTCCAAGGGCATAATTGCCTCGGCACCATAAACAAGGTTATAAGGTGTGTTTCCTATTGAAGTTTTGATACTAGTACCATTAGCCCATAACATGTATATTAATTGTGTATGCCAGTCTTTATTATGTTTGTTCACTATCTTTCTTAGGATTTGTTCAAGAGTTTTGTTAGTTGATTTGGCTTGTCCATTAGGTTGTGGGTAGTAAGGTGTTGATAATCAATGTTGTATATTAAATGTTTCCAAGAACTTCTTCACATCATTATTCTTAAATGGTGTTCCATTGTCCGAAACTAATGTGGAAGGAAATCCAAAGTGAGCAATAATGTGTTCCAATATGAAACGACATATTACATCAGTTTTTGTTGAACACAAGGGAATAACTTCTACCCATTTTGTGAAATAATTTGTTGCCATGATTATAAACGTATTTCTTGTGGATGAGGGTAGAGATATTTTTCCAATAATATCCAAACCCCATACCAAGAATGGTCAAATAGGAACTTGTGCGTGAAGCTCAGAGGCAGGAGCATGAATTAAGTTTTGATGCTCTTGACACTTGTGACATTTCTTCACGTATTTGAAGCAATCTTGTTCCATTTTCTTCTAGTAATATACTATGTGGATTAGCTTTTGAACTAATTATCTTCCTCCAAAATTCCCCCCATAAGCACCTGCATGAGCTTGTTCAAGTGTTATAGTTATTTCAGATTGTTTAAGACACCTAAGTAAAAGGCCATCAAAGGACTGCTTATATAAGATGTCCGCTAGGATGATGTATCTAGATGTGAAATTTCAAAGACGAGAGCGAGTGTTTTTATTTTTTGGCCCAGGAAAGGTGTAAAAGGCCATCAAAGGACCTCTTATATAATGTGTTCGCTAGGATGATGTATCTAGAAGTGAAATTTCAAAGACGAGAGTGAGTGTTTTTATTTGTTGGCCCAAGAAAGGTAACATCTTTCAAATAATTGAATATCGTATCATACCATTCACTCGAGTTTTCAATTGTTGTTGCTAACACTTCATTTGCTTTATCTTTGATTGATGGTGTCATAATTGTATGCACAATGAAGGTGAATTATTTCAAAGGATCTTGAGGGGATATAAGAGAAGCTACACTTGTCATTGCATTTGCATGACGATTATATTTTTGAGGGATGTTATCAATGGTGAATGATTCAAACTTCTCGAATAGTTTCATTGTGAGATCCTTGTATTTTGATATTTTTCATGTTTCATTTATTTATTTGATGATTAATTATGAATCGCCAAATATCTTAATGTCTCTAGCACCTATAACTAGAGCAGCACACAATCCAATGAGTAACACTTGATACTCAACGGTGTTGTTTGTACATTGGAATTTTAAGCGATATGATAAAGGAATAGGCCCTTTTGTAGGCAATTTTATTATAACCCCTATGCTGAAGCCAGTTCTGCACTTAGATCTATCAAAGTACAATTCCTATGTATCTTCTTCGATTGCCAACACATTATTATCAGGGAAAGAAACATTGCCAGGTAATGCTAAAAGAGGAGCATCATCCAACTAGTCAGTCAATGCTTGCCCCTTAATTTCTTTTTGTGAAAAAAATTAAGGTCAAAATCAATCAACAACATTACCCACTTAGCTAAGCATCCTGATAAAAAAAATTTAGTGAAAATGTGTTTTAAAGGGTCAAACTTTGTCATTACTTGTAATTTGACATTCAATAATTAATGTCGCAACTTACTGGTAGCGAATACAAGGGCCAAACACTATTTTTCTTTTGTTGTGTATCATTCTTGATAATCAATCAATGTTTGACTAATGTAGTAGATAGGATGTTCTTTACCCTTTTCGTCTTGTTGAGCCAACAATGTTGTAAGAGCATGGGTTGATGCCGATGTATAAAGGATGAATGGTTTGTTTTGCATATCAGGTTGTAAAACAGATGGATTGACAAGATAATCTTTCAAACTCTCAAAATCCTATTTACACTCCTCATTCCAATCGAAATGTATTCCTTTCTTGAGAAGATGTGTAAATGGAAATTTTTGATTTGCTAAGGATGCTACAAATCATCGAATGGCTTGAATTCTTCCTTGTAAGGTATGTAATTGAGAGATATTCCTAGGAGGCAACATGTTAACGATAGCATCAATTTTCTTTGTGTCCTCCTCAATGCCTCTGTGAGATACAATAAAACCTAAAATTTTTCCACTATCTACACCAAAGACACACTTTTTCAAATTTAATCTCATGTTGTATTTTCAAATCTACTCAAAGATCTTCGGAAGAATATTCACATTGTCTTGTCTTGTCTTGTTAAATATTTAGCTAGAATATCATCAACATAATCTTCCAAAATCTTATGTATGTAATCGTGGAATATCACTGTCATAGCTCATTGATATATTGCGCTCACATTCTTCAATCCAAAAGGCATCATAACCCAAAAAAATGTTCCCCAAAATGTTGTGAATGTTGTTTTGTACTAATCTTGAGGGTTGATGAAAATTTGATTATATCTAGAAAATCCATCAATGAATGACAACAAAGCATGTCCCAAAGTCGATTCTACTATCATGTCAATATTAGGAAGGAGAAAGTCATCTTTTAAAGATGATTTATTCAAATCATGAAAATTCATACACATTCTAATATGACTGTCAAGTTTTGAAATTGTGACAATGTTTGAGATCCATGGAGAATAATCTATACGTCTTATGAAACCAACCTCAAGGAGTTTTTCAATTTCCTCCTTAACTAGCAAGGCTATTTAGGGTTCATTTTTTGAATCTTTTGTCTAACAGGCTTAGCATTTTCAGTAAGGACTATGTTGTGTGTTACAATATTAGGGTCAATTCCCAACATATCAAAATAAGTCCAAGAAAAAAGTTCAGGAAAGCCATGAAGCAAAATTGCAATATCCTCTTGTTCTCCATCATCAAGGCATTTTCCTATCTTAATGAATTTCTCTTTGTCCTTGATTTCCATTGCTATATCCATGGTATCCCCTAAAGGAAGTGTGTTTGATCTCAGAAATTCAAGGTTGTATTGTTCATTATTCATGTTTATCTCGTCGTTCTCTTTTTCTCCATCTTTTTGTGTGGTGCTTATCATAGCACATGTAACCTTTTTCTTGTGAGGAGTAGATGGTTTATCATAAACTCCTAGCATTTGTTTCAAGACTTCATCATCTTCAAAGTATTCTCATGATGGTTCAAAATTCATATCAAGCAATTCGAGATGCTTCAAAGTGAGATTGATTTTTGGTTTACACATAACAGTGTTGATGTTTAATGAAGGTCTCTTTTTTTGCTTGCGTTATCTTAGAAGGACAATATCCCAAACCATTTTTCATTTCTTGCATGTTAGGTTCTATAGGGACACAAATTCCTTGTTCTTTCTTTCCACATCCTTTTCCACTATAACCCAATTGCTTCATAAGTTCATAACCTCTCCCATAAATTTTTCCCATTTCTTTTAGGTTTAGTGGTTGTTGATAATCTATCTCATCAAAAAAATTTGTGTAGCTTGTGTCTTCTTAAAGAGTAGGTGAGTTAGATGCTTGTAAGTTTTCTCCTAAGTTTTGTGTTGACATAACCATTAGTTTCTCCTCTTTTCTTTTGATTATATATTCTCCCATAAATGAAGGTGTAAATTCCAAGGAACCCCAATCATCATTTGCTAATTTTGACATTGTTTCCATATCTTGTGCTTCCTCTGTCATAGGTTTAATTTTTTATGTTGGAATTAGTATTTTCAGAGGATTGGTGTTTCCTTTTTCAATTTGCAAGAAAATTTCAAGCTTGGGGCCCATTTCAATTTGGTATATCTTGTTTTTATAGGCATACTTCATGATACAATGAAGAGTTGAAGGCACTGCATGCATCTCATGAATCCATGGTCTTCCTAAAAGAAGATTGTATGAAAGTTCATGAGGCATAACATGAATAGGAGTTTGTAAGGTGGCCTTTCCAACTAAAATAGGAAAAGTAATCACATCGAGCAGTTGCTTTCCTATATTGTCAAATCCTCAAATTGATAGGGAATCAGGTTTCATTTTTTATTTATCCACTCCCAACTTACCTAAAGGTTCACACTGCACACATTCAGAGCTGAGCTATTATCAATGAGGGTCCTCTTTATTCTTATGGTGTTGCATCTGGCTATTATCATGAATGCATCATATTTATTTCTCATTTCCAAGGGAGGGAGCTCATGTTGGTGAAAGGTAATGTCTACATTAACTATATTCATTCCCTATATTAGAGCTGCCACATCGTTTGCATTTTTATTAGGAGAAACCACAAATTTTTGTAGGGCTGTTTGAAGCATGGTGTGGTAACTAGGTGAGGTTTGAATAAGATCCCATAAGGAAATCTTAGCAGGAGTATTTGTAAGTTTTTCAACAATCCTTTCCACTATATGATGGTAAACGAGGAGCACTAGGAAATATAGGATTAGGCAATGGTAATGAAACAGGATTAGACTGAGGTCGTCTATTATTCCTTGTGTTATATGAATGAGCAACAACATTATAACTCAATTGTTGTGACACATTTTCTTTAGGTGATTCAAGGATGAGGGAAAGTTTGTTTGAAGGTGGATAAAGGATAAGTTGAGGTTGAATGACATTTACTTCTCTTTGTTTAGGTTTGTTTGAAAAATCCTTAGTGGATGAACCTTGCAGGAGGAATTCCTCAAGGGCTTCATCTAATATATCAAAGTCATCACTACTAAAAGGCCTGAGGGTTACGCTAATTTGGACAAAGGGTTTTGAAATACTTTAAATAACCATGAACCTATGCCTATCTAGATTTAGTGTTTTGGTTTTCTAATGAATGTAAAATGAAATATATGTCTAACAAAATGAAAGTGCAATAATCTATCTTTATCAAGCAATTGTAAACATAAACTATGAAAATGCATGAAACAGTAAATTGGCAAACCGAAATAACAAACTAACTGCAACAAACAAAAGAAGAGAAATTCATTGTTTAACCCTAGAGACTATAACCTCAAACTCCACAGGGACTAAGAGGCTAGGAATGGAATCTTGGTCCTCATGATGAAATTTAGAGATTCTAGAAACTAGAATAGACAACACACAACTTAGACAGGATTCTGGATCAAAAATCCTGAGAAGGACTAAGATGCCAGTAAGGGCATTTTAGTCCCACTAAAGGCTTTTTCAGAAAAACAAGATTTGAGTTGATACCAGTGTTCCCAGGTTGTCTACCTAGGGACCTGATGTTTAGGAACAAAAAACTATGTAAATGAATGCAAGGAAAAGTAACTAATGACAAGCAATTAAATGCAAAGTTGAATGTAATTTTTGCAATTTTGGATGCAATGACAATGTTTCTAAATGAAAATAGGATTATGAACAATGAAATTTTCAATTGTTTCAATGAGATGAGATGATGCAAGAAAGAAAAAATGCAACCTATATGCACTTTCACTAATGCAAATATGAGAAACCCTAAATGCACGTTCACTAAATATGAGAAACCCTAGATGCAATTTCACTAATGAAAGAATGAATACAACCTAGATCTAGGATTCTAATGAACTCCAAATTAGAAAATAAATGCTCAACAAGATCGGGTTCACCAAAATGAATAATGGGAAAATGGATGCTTTATAACCTAGGTCATAGAACACAACTTTTTTCCAATTATCATTTAAGGGTGTCCTAGGAGTCATAATTGGATTGACCATCAACGTCACAAGGTGAGTCAATTCTCAACAAGGAAAACCTAGGAGGGGGGATTCTTTAAGGTTTTAGGGGTTCACCACAAAGCAAATGCTTGGAAGGAAAAGACAAGTAAGCATTCAACCTAGAAAACCTAATAATGCAAGCTAAATGAAGGAAGCTCAAGTGATGAAATAATGCAACAACAAGTTAGGATGTGTGTACCTAGGAAGTCTGGAAATGTGACAAGGATTCTAGAAATGCAAAGAAGCTGTCAAAATATGCTATGGAGGACTAAGACACCCTTACTGTTGTCTTAGTCACAAACTATTTTTCAAGGTAGATGTAGAATCTTTGGATGTTAGAATAGGATCTGAAAAAATATTTGTAAAATTCCACCTGGAGGACTAAGAGGCCCTTCCTACCATTATTCTCGATCTGAATTTCTAAAATTTCTAAATATGGTCTCAAGGTTCAAGGTCTGCACTTCCTTTTCCACCAAGTCCTCATATTTGAACCTGTAAAATAACCTACAAAACAAAGGAAATTGGATTGATTGTTTATTAGGGTTTGCCTTGGTCAAACCCCTTGTTTGGTAATTAAACCTTGATGAAAATGCATAGATCTGAAAATGGAAATGTTTATGTGCCTTAATCTTAAGTGTGTCTAATATTATGCAATATAGAACATGGAGAAACCCTATTCAAAGGTGTTAGAATAGAATTCCTAAAATGCAAATGAAAGTGACCTACAAATGAGGTCTATAATCACCCTAATAAGTCATAAACATAAAATGTACCTTCCTTAGGTAGAAAATAGAACAATGGAAGATGGAATCAATCAAGAAACAAGTCCTTAGGCTTGGAAGAATGGCTAGTTGCATCTCCAACCTAGAATCTCTCATGATCCTCTATATGCATCCATCATTAATATTTGGCAATGCTAGATCTTGGCTTGAAAATAGACTTGAAAAACCTACAAAAACATAATGGAAGGTTGCTCCAAGACTTCAATTTCTTGCTTCTTGAAACTCTCCTTCTTGCTTGTCTCTCATTTATTTTCTTATCTTTAACTTATGTGAAAATGGGGGTGTGAATCTTACTTTTATAGTCATTCCCATCTAATAACTTGATTATTAGATCCCAAAGGCTAACAAAAAGCCAAATTAATTCAAATATTTTCATTTCCCGCTCTTAATTCCTGAAAATAAAGCACTTGAGACTAAGACACCCTAGGTGGCGTCTTGGTCCCACAAGGCTTATTTTGCAAATTTAAAAGGTAGGTTACTAAGATTAATGGTTGTTTATGGATTTTGGTTAGGTTTACAATTGAAACTGTGGACACAGAAAAAGTAACCCTTCTACTTTTTCTCATGTTTGGGCCCTCCTAGTGGACTTTGGCTTCATTTTTCCTAGATTTAATGTTGCAATGTGGCCAACACATTCACAATAGGTCTTGGACCCTTAAAAATCATTAAGAATTCTAGGATGTCTTGTAAAAGTGTTGTGAAGTGTTGTAACCCACTTTCACACTTTTCTAGGACCCTTTCATTATAATTTACTTAAATAACCCCTTTTTATAACTTACCAAGTCTTATTTCAAAGTGTTGTAAAGATTTGTAACAAACTCTCATGCTTTTCTAGACTTTTCATCACTAAATTGACCCTTTCTTAGGTTTAAATAACCCCTTAATACACTTTTTGGCCATACTTAAGTGTATTTTTTAGAATATTCTAGTTAAGCATCATTAAATACACTTCAATCCTTGACACCTAGTAAAATTGCCCTGGTGGGACCAAGTCACCACTTGGGGCAACTTAGTCCCACTAGGCACAAAAAACAAAATAATTTCAATTTTTTGGTGGGATTTTATTCTCTTACCCTTGAGGTAGGCATGTGATGTGTTATTTTTGGGAAATATTAGAAAATCAAGTATAAATAAAGGGTTTTTCCTCTCATTTTAACCCCCATTCACCTATTTCATCTTCAAGCATTGTAATTCATTATTCAAGCAATTATCAAGCATTCAAGCACTCTAAGCATCATCAAGTCATCCATTGGAGCACTTCATTGCATATCTTTAGATTTATACATCAAGGTTTGGTGAGTATGTGACATTGCATGTTGTTTATTCATCATTCTCTTTCTGTTTCATTTTATTATCTAGGGTTTGATTACCAAATTGGGGTTTGACCAAGGCAAACCCCTATTCTCTAACCCTTGACCCTTTTTCCCCTCTTTGCATGTGTGCTTACAAGTCTTTTATGTAGGATTTTCAAAGAGAAAAGTGTTAAAAAGGTATTTTCAACACATCAAATTCAACAAAGCCCTAATTGAAGCTTGGAGACCTCTTTCAACCTGTTTTCTATAGAATTTGGACTAGACACCTGTCAGGAAAGGAAGTGCATACCGAAAGCTACAGAATCCTGTCCCAAATTTCTTGAGATTCCTAGGTGGACTAACTCACCATTTGTGGTGAATTAGTCCCATTGCTAGGCCTGAAAAGTGGTGTCTACATTTCTGAGTACCCATTTGGCAGATTCCTATTCTAGCAGATTTTCCCCAAAACTGGACTAAGTCACTTAGCTTGGTGTAAGTGTCTCAATCAACATTTCTAGTCAACTCTATAGGATTCTAGAGCCTCTCTGCATCAAGCTTCAAATTCAAAGTGTGCCTCTCCAATCCTATTTAATTATGTCATTGTTTACTTGCATTCTTAGGTATTTTTGCATACATCACTATGTTGTCAAAGGCTTTGCATTTCTTAGGTTTCACATTAATAATCATATTTCTTTGTCAATTTAGTGCATTTAGATATTGTATTTAGGAATATTGCATCCATCCTTGCATTAATTTTGAATGTTTACATTGAATTTTGGCCCATCTTTCTCCTTTTAGGTGAAAAACCCTAGAATTGCTAGAAAGCCATTCGGGTGCCAAAATCTTTGTTCATAGAAACATGCCTCAAGATGCATAAAAAGGGGTCTTAGGAGCCCATAAAAAGTGACCTAAAAGGAATTTAATGCAAGGGGTGCCAAAATAGGTCCAAATTAAGTGTGAAAATGCAAAGGTATGCATTTTTCTACACTAAATCTATGCAAAGGTTTCTTTATTGGCATCGATCAGAATAAAAATTTGTTAGACAAAATCTTATTAGACCCTTGAATTTATAACCCATAACATCATATTGAGCAACCAAAGTAGGATCTACAAGCCTCATAATAGTATCTATGACTATCTAATCTACAATTAACTAACAAGAGACAACAAACAAGTGTTAATCATGTTAGAAAACTAAACAAAACACTTCCTATGAGATTCTCAATCAAGAAAGACAAGAAAACATGATGAAAAAATGAAATAAACATAAAAGCATGTAAACTCATCTAAATCAATCAAACCTTCATCCCATAGGGGGATTGGTGCTTATTTGGTGTGGAAATAATCCCTTTCCCAATCCCAATGGTAAGCTTCAATGTTGTAGATGATTCTATGTATGAAATTGATGCTAAGTGATGGAAATAAGCTCAAGAGTGATGAAAATGGTGATTTTCTATGAAGTGAAATGTCTATAGTAAGAATGCATGAAGTTGTGGGTCCATGTTTTGAAGAGAATGCTTCTATTTATAGAACTCAAGGGTTGAGGAATGAGAGAAATTGGTGAATGTAGGATAAAATGGGAGCCAATGAGAATGTGACACTTGTCAAAATTCTATTGGACGAAGGTTGAGCACATTTTGGAAAATGTGTTGAGGAAAGGGAGATGTAGGAGGAATAAATGATAATGGTTGAGGATTTGAAAGTTCATAAGAATAATTTATTGTGTGCTACCCGATTCCTGCAGTCTAAAAAAAAAAGTTCATAAGAATAATTTATTGAATGTAAGAGGAGTTATTGAAAATGTAAGAGAAGTTATTGAGGAAGTGATAGGTTTTTGAAACCTTTAGAGGGAAATTGAATGAGGAGGTGGTTGGGAGGAATATTCCTTTGTGAGGATAAATAGAGGAATCGGTTAATTAAAAGAAATAAATTTCATGTGCAACCCGATTAGTTGACCATGGGTTGATTTAACTCTTGAGGAGTTAAAAGCTGGGGGATTTATTAATGATGATTAGAAAGTGATTTAGGATTAATTAATTTAGAATTAATTAATTGGAAGGGGTTAGGGGATTGTGACATTTCATTTGATTGATTTAATCAAATGAGAGGATTTAGGGAGATTTAATTAAATGACTTGATTTAATTAAATATAATGAATATTAGTTAGAAGAAAGGGTGAATTAATCCAATAAATTTAATTATTTGAGTAATAGCTAAATTTGCATATTTTAAATAAATAATGTTGATTATTTAATTAACTGGTTAGTTTAGGGTGATTTATGAAGAAATGGTGCTAGTTAATCAAAATCAAATGCATAGTATCAATCAAGACTTTTTAAGTGTCTACATTTTTCCCCTCTTTGAAGTGAGGTACTTGTTGCGCTAGTTCAAAGAATAATACTATCGATATCAAAATTCAATTTTTTTTTTTTTTGAATGCCCCATTGCTACCCTAGCAAAATAAATTACGTTGCTACACTACCCCCTCGAGAGATTGGGCAAAAATTTCAATTTTAGGTCGAGCTCACGAAAAATAGGTTCAAGCTGGTGAAATGAGAAGGTTAGACTAAAAGATCTATATTATGATGATGATGCAAATGAGATGGTTTTTAAGATGCTTGGAATAACAAATCTATATTATCCTAAATAGATTAAATGATGATGCAATGCATGTGAGATGGATGATGTTTCCTATTATGATGATATGCCATGCAAGATGCAAATAGTTTGTTGGTGTTTTATGAATGTAGGTAGATTTTTGGTGAATGTCAGGATACCATGTTAGCATGAAAGAGGATAGAAGAGTGAGAGGGATCAACCCTTGATTCTGAAAAGATGCAAAATTCCAACAAGTCTATGAGTTGTCAAGACTTTATTAGATATAATGATGAATGATGATGGCGTGTTTCTTATCTAGGGATTGGGGATGTAAAGAGCATAACTTTCCTTATGTTTAATATCACACATAGATACGATGCATCAAGGTATAGACAACCAAGATTGTGTGGTATCTAGTGCGATGGAATTTGACTCAATAAAAAAATAGGAGTATCCTTGTTCACACCTGACATAAAAAACCTTGTTAGAGTGTACTTCAAACATTTCAAACATCTTGGACCAAAACACGGAAGGGAAAAACCTCCAAATGTAATAGTCAACAAGATATCCAAAACATCCTCTCTACACACCAAACAAGATTAGCATAACCAAAATTATATTATAAGAATATCCAATGAGAACATCAGACAAAAGATAATGATCAATGCCCCATTCCTTTTTCTCTAAATCATTTTGATTAGACATCATCGAGAGGTCATTGGAATGAGCGCAATAAGATAAATCAAAAGAAAAGATCAAGTAAAAAAACAAGCTAATGTTCTTCATACCTCTAGCCAAGACTAAACTATGCTGATGTTTTATGTTGATGTCCATTGTAGGAAGGATGTATCCTAGGACATGATTTTATCAAATGATTGTGAGACTAATGGGATGATAGGCTATTGATACCAAGAGTTGACCTTGTTTACCTACTAATCTAAACTTAAGACCTATATGTTTGATTTTTCACTTTTAATTTGCTATACTTTTCTCCGATTATTTTTCAAAGGGTGGAAATGACAATTGGTTTACTGTAAGTGGATGTTTATTGCAGGTGATAGTGAAATGGGATGGGTGATTTTGGGTTTTTTGAATGTTTTTGGTATTTGTGAAATGTTATGAGGTTGTTTTTGGATTTTCAAGATGTTTTACAAATGGTTTGATTTTTAAATTTTCCAATGTTTTGGTGTTTTCTAAGATTTTAACCAAGAACCTAACCTAAGGACTTATCCTAGGGGTCTCATGGGTTGATCAAAGATTATCCTTGCCTACGTTATACATGTAGAGACCACGTAGTTTGACTGACACAACTCGTTTATTGATGAAGAATATGAACATGTGGATTGTTAGTTTATTATGACAAACACCTAAAGGATTGACCTAATGTCTCGGGGGTCGATCAAAGATTGGCCTTTCCTACGTTCAAGATCAGAGACCACGTAGTTCAACATGATGACTCTATTTTTTACTCTCTCTTTTTTACCTATTTTTGGATTTTTTGAAATTTTTTGTACATTTTTGGATTTTTTTATTTTATGAATTTTTTTTGGATTTTTTGATTTTAAGGAAGATTGCAAAAGAATATAAACAAATCTAATCCAATGTAGGTATAGGTACTTTCCCTCAGTGTGATGTGATAGAATACTCTGATATAGGCAGGACAAACTAACCTTAGGAATGTGCCAAGTAGTTTTAGGATAGAACATGATACCAACACATGATCAAACTATAATGTGGATGAAGATGGGTGATGGAAGGATCAATGGAGTGTGATGGGTGAATGTGATGGAAAGTGATGGCAGGTGATGCAGAACAAGTTGAAGAATCCATGGTGGATGAAAAGTGCTTATTTACACAAGGTGCCTAATTGCCAGGTTTTCACCAAGGTACTTGCCCAAATCACCACCGAAGTGGTTTTCACTAGAGGACAATTTTTTTATTTACTGTTTTCAATCTTTCTTTTTTTTTGGATTTTTTTGATTTATACCTTGCAAACTTAGGCATAAATTTTTTTGAGATGAGAGTTATTGATGGGCTCCTACAGAGGCTCACCTTCAGGTGTGGATAACTAATATGCTCCTAATTTGTAACTTCTTGTGATGATGAAGGGTCCCAACCAGATGGGTTCAAATTTTCCCTTGTTGTATGGATTTGGTACATTCGTTTGATTTTCTTTCAACACAAGCTCTTTGACTTGAAATGACCGACTCTTGATCTTCTTATTATAGCTCCTTTTAATCAGTTTTGATAGACATGTAGGTGGTTTAAAGCATCCATGTGCCACTCATCCAATAGTTCTAGCTCATTCAACTATGACACTTGATATTCTTCATCAGTAATGATATTTTGCAGTGATATTCTTAAGGATGGGAGATCGATCTCAATGGGAAGGATGGCTTCTAATCCATAGACCAGGGAGAAGGGTGTTGCACTTGTAGGCATGGGGATACTTGTTTGGTAGGCTCATAAGGCGAGATTTAGTTGTAGGTGCTAGTCACGACTAGCTTCATTGACTATTTTCTTGAGGATTTTTAGGATGGTTGTATTAGAAGTCTCGGCTTGGTCGTTACACTAGGGGTAATATGGAGTGGAGAAGCGATGTTCGATATTGAATTTTTGGCATAGTTCATGGACATCATGGTTTTTGAAAGGTGTCCCATTATCTGAGATAAGGGCTTGTGGGACACCATAATGGAAAATAAGGTAGTTCAAGATGAATTTGGATATCTTCTTTCCTATGATATAGGTCATGGGGATGGCCTCTACCCACTTTGTGAAGTACTTTGTGGCAGCGATAATGAACTTATGTCCATTAGATGAGGTGGTGTGATTTTTTCGATGAGATTGAGCTACCACTATGAATAGGGACAAGGTGTTAAAATTGGTTGGAGCTCTTGAGCTGGTGCATGGATGAGGTCCCCATGTTGTTGGCATTGCAAACATTTTTGGACATAGTCATGAGCTTCCTTCTCCATTGTAGGCCAGTAGTACCTAGTCCTCAGTAGTTTCTTGGCCAAGGTCATACCACTAGAATGTGAACCACAAATACCATCATGTACATTTGTTAAAGTAGTCAAATCCTCCTCAAGGTTAAGGCATCGCAAGAGGGTTCCTTCGATACTTCTACGATAGAGGGTATCACCTAAGGTGACAAAATGAGATGAATTTTTGATAATGGTTCTCTTAAGGTTTGGGGTGGTGTCTATGGGGAGGACTCCTATTTTCATGTAGGTGAAAATTTCATGGTACCAAGGATTGTCGGGACCAACAATTTTGTACACGAACTCAAATTCTGGTACCTCAAAAGCTGGTATGAGAAGCTACTCTAACATGAATTCATGTTTATGGATGTTGCATGGGATATCTAACAATGATTTTATTGTAGCCATAGCATCAAATACTCTATTTTTTACCCTCGGTATCTGCTCAAATGTTATGTTGATGAAGAATTCCTTGAGATCCTCCACTAGTTTATTGTACAGGGTAAGTTTGTCATCTTTTATTTGATATTCATCATTGACCTGGTTGATAATTAGTTGTGAGTCCCCATAGACCTTAAGTGCCATGATTTTACATTGTACTGCAATCTAGAGCCCTATTACAAGATCCTCATACTTTGATATGTTGTTGGTGCATGGAAAAGACAATCTGTATGATTTTGGGATACAGTCTCCTTGTGGTGTGATGAAGAAGACTCCTTCTAACCCATGTTGTGTGTATGATTTTTTGAAATATAACTTCCAATGATCTACTGCACTAAGGTTGAAAATGGACTCATCTAGAAATTATGATACTAGTGGGTCCTCTGAATATATAGGTACTTCTGCCAATTGATCTGCAATTACCTATCCCTTGATGGCTTTTCACTCTACATATTCAATATCATATTCTATCAAGATCATGACCCACTTAGCCATTCGACATGTGAGCATTACTTTAGAAAGTAGATATTTGAGGGGGTCTATCTTGGCGATGAGCTTGATTTGATGAGCCAACTTGTAGTGCCTAAATTTTTGTGCGAAAAACAATACTAGGATGAAAGATTTTTCAATGAATGTGTAATTTAGCTCATGTCCCACCATGCTCCTGTTGATATAGTAAATGGATCGGTTTCCCTATTTCATCATGCTAAGCTATGAGAGCACCAAGGGTTGTCACTACAGTTGATATGTAGAGGATGAGTGATTTTTTCTAGATTGGTGGCATGAGGACTGGCGGTGTCAACAAGTATTCTTTGATTTGATTGAATGCCTAATAAAATTTCTCATCCCATTTGTATGCTACCCTGTTGTGGAGTAGATGAGAATATGGGATGGTTTTGTCTACTAACTATGCTATGAATCTGTGAATGGACTAGAACCTTCCCTACAAACCCCTTAACTACTTTGATGTATGTGGTGCTTTCATGTCAAGGATTGGTTTGAATTGTGCAGGGTCTATCTCAATTCCCCTCATTGATACAATATACCTAAGGAGTTTTCTTGATTGCACATCGAAGACACATTTCTTAGGATTGAATCTTATCTTAAATTCTTCCAGTCTGTCAAAGATGGGGCCAAGTGTTGCTATGTGATCTTGATGATTTCTTGATTTTTCTAGTATTTTGTCCACATAGTCCTCTACAGATTTGTGGATCATGTCATGGAAAATAAAATTCATAGCCCTTTGGTATGTGGCTCTGGCATTCTTCAACCTGAATGGCATCATGTTCCAACAATAAGTTCCCCATGGACAAGTAAAGCTCATTTTATGTTGATCATCCTTTGCTATCATAATATGATTGTACCCTAAAAACTCGTCCATCAATGATAGCATATTGTGCCCTACTGTTAGATCCGCAATCATGTCTATGTTAGGAAGAGGAAAATCATCCTTAGGGCATGCTTTGTTTAGGTCCCTGAAGTTAGTGCAAATACAGATGCCACCAATGGGCTTAGAAACAAGTACAAGGTTGGAAACCCATTCAGGGTAGTCAATGGGTTGTATGAATCCAACATCAAGGAGCTTTTTTGGCTCAAGTTTGACCAATAATGTGATTTGTGGATGCATCTTTCTCAATTTTTGTCTTACTGGTTTCACCTCTAGATAGATGGCTAGATGATGGACTACTACCTCTAGATCAAGGCCTAGTATGTCAACATAGGTCCATGCAAAAGTCACTTTCCGATCTTTCAGAAATGCAGGTAACTTTTCTTGTTCCTTAGTCAAGAGTGACTTACAATAGAAAGTGATGTGTGGTGTCTCTTCAGTTCCTAGATTGACTGGGTTGCATTTTTCTGCTAGTACTACTGATTTTTCTTGATGGATGGCACTAAGGGGAAGATTAAATTCCTCATCCTTTGGTGCCTCAAAGAGGTTTTCACCATCGGATACATCGTTTCTTTTTACTATTTTTGGGTCGAAAAGTGAGGGACCTAGATGTTACTCTTAGATTTTCTATTTTGTGACTAAGAGATTCAATCATTTCCCCGTAGTGTACCAACTCAATATCAAATCCTACTTTGTGGTCTTCGTACAGTAGAGTATCCATTAGTCCCATGAATTCTAAAAGAGCCTCATCATTTTAGAATGTGTCTAAGATCGGTGGTCCTCGTTGGTCATAGTCTATTAGTTGGGGATAAACAAGCTTTAGTTTAGTGGTTTGATTACTTGACTCGAAAGACATGGTAGTGATCATAAAAAGGGAGGAGTCATCAAATAACATGGGAAAATCAGAGATGGGATCCTCGTCATACATGTTGGTTATATCGAATGTATAGTTATCTAGGGGTATACCAATGGACATAGGTAATTGAGGAGGAGCTTTGACCTTTTTAATAGGGGTACCCTTTCCAAGAATGGTTATCTTCATGGAGGCACATCCAAGGCCAACATTCTTTAGGTGTTTCTCAAGAATGATAGGTTCTAATAGGTCATTCATTTTTCCCAAGCTTTTCATTTTTGTTATAACCTCAATTAAACATTAGTTGTAGTCCTTTGTTATTATATTCCATGAGAAGATCAGGTATGGGTCTTTCATCTTGGTATAACAAGCTTGATACATCTTTCTCATCTACCACTTCCTAGCTTAGGTCTCCCCACCTTTTGAATGTGGAGGGTTCTACTTTGAAGGTCTAAGATGTTGTGTCAATTGGTTGTGGTTTCCCATGAGATCTAGGGGATTGAGGTAACTCTCCTATCACTAAGGCACTTTTTTCATTTTATAGTCTCCACACCCATTATCTTGGATTACAACCTTAATATCTGGAATGCTCTTAATGGAAGGTTTCTTTGTCTCAGAAGTGGAGGCTAAGGTGGATGGGTCAACATAAGGGGATGTGGGTCCCTCATCATTTTTTGAGACTTGGGGGATCTTATAATACTTGGCTTCTAGATTTTTGCAATAATAAAAAGGCTCAAGGTCACCATGGATTGTGAGTTTTTGATTCTGGTAAGGGAATTTGACACATTGGTGGAAAGTGGATGCGACAGCCTACATCCCATGGATCCATGGGTTCCCTAGGAGGATATTGTATGGGAGTTCAAGGTCAAGGACCTAACAAGTGGTCTCCATGATTGCTGTCCCTACTTGGATAGGGAGTTGAATGGTTCCTTGAGACACCCTTTCTTGATCATCATAAGCCCTAATAGTGATACCTTTTCCTTTTTCGATGACATCTTCTGAGAATCCCAAATTCTTTATTAACTATAGAGTACAAATACTCAAACCTGCACCTCCATCCACCAAGACTCTTTTGACTTTATTCTTATGGACTAGGACTTCAAGATGGAGTGCATTGTTGTGAGATGGTTGGGTTGGGAGATCATGCTTAGAGAATGTGAGGAGATTCGGTGTAGTGATATGCCCAACCATAGCTTGAAATTGGTTAGCATCAAGGTTGGTGGGAATAGAATATGTAACCAATGCCTTCTCTAGGATGTCCCTATGTGCGGGAAAGATATTTAGCAACTCCATGATGGAGATCTGGGTGGGGGTGTTCTTTAGTTGATTTAGGACATTATAACCATTAGGGATTGATTTTGGATTGGCGGCAGGTGCCTTGGGTGGTGGTGAAGGTCCTGGAATGGAAATTATGCCGCTATGTTGGTGACTCCACACTTAGCTCTAGGTCCTTTGATATTGACAACTATTACCCACTCATCCAAGGATGCAACAACATGATCATAAATAAGGTTTAAATTTTGGTAGCTTTTTCCTTTACCATTGTTGTTTCCTTTATTGTGATCCGACATCAAATTCATGTATATTTTGAGGTCTTGATTCCCAGCTGGTTGTTCAATGGTTATGGTCTTATCATCAATGAGATCTTTGATTAGGTTTTTGAGTCTCATACAACTAGTTGTCATGTGCCCCTTTATTTTGTGAAAGTCACAAGGTGCTTCTCATTGCACCATGGTGGTTTAACTTGAGGCTCTTGGTAATTTTCGTAAACATGGATTTTGATGAGATTCGCTTGTACCAGCTATTGCATGACATATTCGATTGGTTCCCCAAGTGGTGTGTATTTTAGTTTAGGGGGATATTTGTTCTTTAGGGGTGGTCCCCCTTGAGCATTGATGTTGTTAACAATATGATTGTTGGGTTGTTGTGATGGGGTGTTTTGATGAATGGGTTTTTGTGTGTTGATTTATGAGTGTTTTGTGGGTATGTTTGTGTGTTTTTCCTTGGGGCACTAATAACAACTTTGGCATCAACGACACCATCATTGATGAAATTCTTGTTTTTAGCCCATGTGTGAGGTTTGTCATTATAACTTGTTGATAGTCGATTTTCTTGTACACAGATGTGCACCCTTGTTCTATGAGGGCTCTTTCAATTTTGAGCACCTTGGGGATCAATTGATCATACATTGTTATGCATTGCATTTTCAAATGAAAGGACAAGGTCCCTTCAAGGTTGGAGATGATAATCCTGATTTGTTATTCTTTCGACATAGACCATTTGCTTTTGTTGGCCCCGGATCGCCATCATTGCAAGAAAGTTGGAAATCTTTCTTTGGCTTGTTTTAGGCTGGATAATTCTTCTAGGCTCACTTCTACACCCAAATTAAATGAATAATTTTGGATGAAAAAATCCACAAATTCTTGGAAATTTTTAATGCCAAGGGGGAGATGGGAGAACCATTCCATTGTTGGACCAGCCAAGCTTCAAGGGAAGAGTCATGTTAGATAAGAATTGTCATATGCAACCTCCATATAGTGTACATGGAATTCCCTAATGTGATCTTCAATATTTATATTCCCTCAGCATTTGTAATTTTTTTGTATTTTGAACCTTGGTGGAAATGGAACCATTGCAATGCTTCTATCAAACGGATAGGGACACAAATTCCCTAGTGATTTTTTAATGTTTCTAGATTGGATGTCGTGTATCTGTTGTTAAAGAAATTTGACTTGTGAAAATAGGTAATTTTGTAGATCAGGTGGTGGGATGTAAGTGTTTTGAGATGGTATGTTTGGTTGGATGAAGGATGGGGTGGCTTGAATTTTTGTGTTCAAGGAATTTTTTTGTGTGTTTGTGAGAGGTTGTTGTAAGTTTTGTTGTACAAGCAATGCTTGTTGGCATGCCTATAGTTGTTGTTGTACCAACAACGCTTGTTATTGGTCTTGTTGTTGTTGTTGTTGTTGCTGCAATACTTTTTGTTGGGGTTGTTGTTGGGCTACTTGTTTTTGTCCTTGGTATTGTTGCAAGGCTTGTTGATAAGCTTGTTGTTGTAACATGGCTTGTGTTTGGGATTGTTAAGCTTACTATTGAGCTTTTGCATGTGCTTCAGCTTGAGCTTGTTGTGAGGCTTGTGTATCTTGTGCGGCTTGTTTTTACTGCTGCAAGGCTTGTGCTTGTGCTTGTGCTTGATTGTTGTGTTGCCTATTGTGCTTGTTGTGTGGATTGTTGTGCAGCTTGTGTAGTTTTTTGAGCTTGGAATTGTTGAAGTTCCTTTTGGTATGCTTGTTGGGTTGTTTTCAATGTGATGTTGTATTGATTTTTTATGCTTGGATTTGGTGGTGGAGGTGGGGGATTTTGTGGGATGGTGTGAGTTGGTGTGATGAGAGATTGTTGGGGTGGTTGTTGAGGTGTTTGAGTGATGACAAGGGGTTGTGTGGTAGATGGTATGATTGATGTGCTTGGTCCTTGGGAGACCATGTTTTGAGATTTTTGAGGTGTTGTAGATGATGTAATGATTGGTTGTGATGTTTGTATTGGTGCCACTTGGTGTTGCGATATCAGTGGCAGAGGATTTGGTATGATTGACGTACTGATTTGATTTGTGATTGGGGGATTGATTTGATTTGATTGGTTTTGGATTGGTATGTTGGATAAAGGGGGTTTCCCTATACCTTGGATTGGTGTGGATGTTGATGTCAAAAGAGGGAATGATGGGAAGATTGGTGGTGTGTTCCCTTGTGAGATGGAAGCATTGAAAGTACCTTCTCGTCCAAATAAATCCACTTGTCCTTGTGATATCATGGGGAGAGAGACTTGTGTATTAAGAGAGTATGTCGATGTTATAGAAAAGGTGGAGGGATTGTTTGTATCATGGAAAATGAGTGGCACATATGGATGTTTTGGATCTTGTGGGATGGTGTTAGGCATACCCAAGATTGTGTTAGCCTCTAGATTTTGAGTATTGACAAGTGGATTCCCTTGAAGGGTTTGGAGTAATGAACTTCCCTTAGTGATCATGGGTTGACTTGGAGCATGAGATGATGTGGGTTGTATGATGGGTTGGATGATGCTTGGGAATGAAAGTGTGAATGATGTGGGTTGCATATTCCCAAGAGGTTGTTCAACAATAGTGCTCACATCAAAATTAGATGAGATTTTAGCCCCTTCCTTTGCTAATTCCAAGATGTATTGTGTGGGATTGAGTCTCATGACCGTGTTCACAATTTTGTGTGTTTCAATATTTTGGACTAGTTCAATTATTTCATCTTGTATCATTCCTTGTAAATTGTTGGTGACATCCTCCACTTGAAAACCTCTCTCTTGAAGATCTTGTGGTTGTTGATGGGGGTTAAGTGAAGGGTTGGTAGATTTCATAGGGTTGAATTCTTATGCAGTCTGGCTCAAATCACTTGAAGTGGATATTTCTTTGTTTTTCTCCATGATCTTCTTGTGTTGTGACCTTTTTTGGACCATAAAATTGGGATCAACTTTTAGGAATATAGGAGGTAAACCTCTAATGCCTTAGGTTGTTTTAAACTTTAGGTACAAAAAGAAATTCTAGGATATTTTAATGATCAAATGATGGTGATGTGTCAAATGAAGGGTGAATGATGTGGATGGTTGAACTTTTGAGAACTTTGGAGGAATACTAGACTTTAGGATTTAGGATTTTGATTTGGATTTGGTTTGATTTTATTTGGATAATGGACTTGTAGATCCCAAGATGTTAGATGTTATCTTGGGGTAAACTTGTCCAAATGGGGTGATAATTTAACTAAATGTGTGAAGAATGATTCATCCCCATAGACCTATCCAAACAAAGTGATTTTGATTTTTATTGAAGGATTTAACAAAAGTCTAGCATGAATGATTTTTCCAAAGTTACAAAAGTTGTTTGTGAGATGGGACTTGATTGATGATGTGACAAATGAAAGGATTGACTTTGATCCTAGATGAACTTAGAGATATTTTGTTTACAAGACCAAGGTTTTGAAGAAAATGCTATACCTCTAAAACTTTCAGCTCTATGTGAGAAATTCAAAATGCTGGAAAAGACCTAGATTTTGACAATAATAGAATGATACAATTTTGGATTGTTTCTTGAAGCACATTTGTAAAAATTTTATACCAATCTATCTCTAGTTTCTTAAAGTGCTAAAATATGTTTCTTGAGAGCCTTTGGACTAAAATGCTTATGACAATTGATAGACCTTGGTTTCGGGATTTTGAATTTGTGGGAAATCATGAGATCAAACACAGATGTGGGGTTCAGTTGTCTTTTATCTTGATTAAATGGATTCTTTTTACCACATCAACACCTCTTGTTTAACTTTCAAACTGAATATCTATGTCTCAACTCCTTTTCATTCCACAAGGTCCATTATGTGAAAATCAAAGAATCAAAGGCATAGTTTTCCTAGGTTGACTTTGGAGAGAAAAAATTGAGATATGGGCCCAAATATTTAGAAGCCTCTAAGGATAAAATCCTTAGGGACAAGCAGTAACATTTGGACTCTTCAAGGATATTTGTTCTTCCAAAGGGTTTAAAATTTGTATGACTTGTTGAATGTTTGTTTCAAAATTTGAGATCCAATCAATGTATTTAACTGACTCACAAATTATACAATCCTAGGATAGAAATGACTATACTTTGTTGAGTCCCCACTTGAATTTCTCCAAACACTAAGACAAAGTGAACAATTAGAGATTTGGTGACACTAGCTCCCCTCCATGACACACACTTCTCGAGACCACCAAATCTCAAAATCCTAAAGATCTGGAGACCTTAAGGATTTATTTTGTTTCTACTTTGAATAGTACAAATCTGGGGTAGCTTTAGAATGACCATTCTTGCACCAACAAGTATTACGGATTTTTTCCTTTAAACAAAGGGTTGTAGTAAGGACATTCAATTCAGGGGGTACAATGATAAACTTCATCAAGAGGTCTCCCAACCCTTAGAACAAGGGATTTACGTATCATAAAGATAATAGGGGAGAGCTATCATGTACCGCTTCTCGTTGATTGCAAACTTTCCTTGCAATCACAAATTTATATAGCGGTTTAGAAGAGCTTGGCGTTAGCTCATTACCGCTTGGGTCATTCCCTTGGGGTGAGTACTTTTTCCCACCAAGGTAGACCCTCTAAAGATAAACAAAAGCGAATAAGTACATTTGTAGTTTGACCACCTAAAGCACTAGGAGGGAACACGCACAATGCCTTTCCTTCACACTCGCATGATTGTTCAATTTTAGATCTAAATTTGAAATGTGTGGGTAATTTTAGACAACCAATGTCACTAGAATGCTTTTGATTCTCAAGATCACCGAAAGGCATGAGAGAAGTGCATATGCATTTGAATGACACAAATTGCAAAAAATTACAAAGTGATTGAAGGCACAAGTTCTTTTTAAACCCAAAGTAAAGATGAATTCTTTTTAGAGCACCAAGCTAAATGTGAGTTTTTCTTGTTCAATTTTAGCCCAAAATCAAAGTCTAGTAAGTTCCTAATGTTCAATTTTAATCCAACTTTGACAAAGCTTGAGTTTTTTGTTAATTTTAAGCCCAAAAGTAACTTTAGTTGGTCCTAAAACATAAATGAAAAGTAGAATTGGAAAGTAAGCTATTACAAAGAGCATTAAAAAATGATTTTACATCTCCAAATAATTTTTTCTTCCTTTCCTACAAAGGAAATGTTGGATAACTAATGCAACACTCTACAACTGGTAAATACGATGTTGAAAATGAAGGTGATGATCTGTTGAAAAGAAAAGGTGACGCTCTGTAGAGGATAGGGAGCGCATATGCGGCGAAATATCAAAGGAAACTCTCTATCAGAAGCATAATTTAGAAAGAAGACAGAATAGATAGAGGTGACACTATGGAAAATGTGGCGTGACAACAACAAGCAAAGGTGGTGCGACAACAACGAGCAAAGGCGGTGCAACATGGTGAAGGTGATACTGGAGGCAAAGGCGATGCTCTGTAAGTAAGCGAATGTGATGTTGTATCTATCAAACGCGACATCGCTCCCCTATATCTGAAAAAAATGGAAATCTCAAGCAAAATTGGTCAAAATAACACGGTTACCCCTCCCTCTAGTGCCAAAATGTGAGTTTCTAATATGCAATTAACAAACAAGAGACAACAAACAAGTTTTATTAGAAAACCAAACAAAACACTCCCTATGAGATTCTCAATCAAGAAAGACAAGAAAACATGATGAAAACATGAAATGAATAACATAAAAGCATGTAAACTCATCTAAATCAATCAAACCTTCATCCCACAAGGGGATTGGTGCTCCTTTAATGTGGAAAGAAGCCCTTTCCCAATCCCAATGATAAGCTTTAATGTTGTAGATGATTCTAAGTATGAAATTGATGCTAAGTGATGGAAATAAGCTCAAAAGTGATGAAAATGGTGATTTGTTATGAAGTGAAATGCCTACAATAAGAATGCATGAAGTTGTGGATCCATATTGTGAAGAGAATGCTTCTATTTATAAAAATCAAGGGTTGAGGAATGAGAGAAATTGGTGAATGTGGGATAAAATGGGAGCCAATGAGAATGTGACACTTGTCACAATTCTATTGGAGGAAGGTAGAGCACATTTTGGGAAATGTGTTGAGGAAAGGGAGATGTAAGAGGAATAAATGAGAATGGTTGAGGATTTGAAAGGTTGTAAGAATAATTTATTGAATGTGGTTGGAGATCTAAGAGGATGTAAGAGGAGTTATTGAAAATGTAAGAGAAGTTATTGAGGATGTGAGAGGTTTTTTAAACCTTTGGAGGGAAATTGAATGAGGAGGTGGTTGGGAGGAATATTCCTTGGAATATGCCTTTGTGAGGATAAATAGATGAATTAGTTAATTAAAAGTAATGAATTTCATGTGCAACTTGGTTAGTTGATCATGGGTTGATTTAACTCTTGAGGAGTTAAAAGTTGGAGGATTTATTAGTGATGATTAGAAAGTGATTTAGGGTTAAATTAATTCAAAATTAATTAATTGGAAGGGGTTAGGGTATTGTGACATTTGATTTGATTGATTTAATCAAATGGGAGGATTTAGGGAGATTTAATTAAATGACTTGATTTAATTAAATATGATGAATATTAGTTAGAAAAAAGGGTGAATTAATCCAATAAATTTAATTATTTGATTAATAGTTGAATTTGTTGATTTTAAATAAATGATGTTGATTATTTAATTAATTGGTTAGTTTGGGGTGATTTAGGAAGAAACAGTGTTAGTTAATCAAAATTAGATGCATAGTATCAATCAGGACTTTTTAAGTGTCTACATTATCATTTACAACATCCCATATATCCCAATTTATTAATAGATACTCCATATTTAGCTTCCACATATCAAAAAAAATTCCAAAATAATTCTCTACCTCTATTCTCCCTAATGTGCTTGTCATATGAAATTCCTGCAACAAGATCATAAAGTATATTCTGCACAAGCTCCCACTCAAATCTTGATTAGTTCAAAAATCCCAACAACCCATAAGTGAAACCAAAGGTGATCAAGCTTTGATACCACTTGTAAGGAAGCTAAGGTAGTGAAATAACTTCCTATACTAATCTTGAGGTTATGCAAAAAAAATCATATATGAACAATTATATAAAATTAAACAAAAATAAACACAAATAACATTCATACCACAACACAATGATTTACGTGGGGAAAGCCCTTTTGGGAGAAAATCCCCACACTCCAAAATTTTCCCAATATATTATTCAAAAATCAACAAGATTATAATATACTTAAAAATCAAGCTTTCTCACAAGAGTATCACCAACCAAAGATCTTGAAACATAGAAAAATAGGTTATGGGTTCAAAACATAGGGTTTTATACTAAATTTGGAATGTTTCACCAAACTTACTATAAATAGAAAGGGAAAAATGGGGTGTAATGAACCTACCTATTTTTTGTTTCATTAAGGAAAGAGATCCTCCAAGATAGAATTAACTTTCAGCTCTTGAGTGAGTCAATTATATGGAATATCTAGCAATTTCCCTTATGTGTGTGTGGAGGGGGGGTACAACTCAAACAACACTTTTGGGAGATGAAAATAAAATAGCAAATGACCTCAAATCTATAACCTAAGACTTGATTCATGTAGATGAAGCATAGCTCTAATAGAAAGACAATTTTCTGCAAATTGGATGAGTGGAAGGCACTTAAAACTTACCTCAAAATCGGTTGCAAAGTGTCTAGAAATGGTTGCAAAGTGTCTAGGATCCCACCTTGTCCAAAATGGTGAATGGGCCTTGAGACAACTTTTTGAACTGAATTTTTAGAAGCCTCTAAAGGCATATTTGAGATGCAATTTCCCATTGGTTTCACTCGAAAATGACGAAAAATAAATCCGAGATCTGAGTTTTCATGATCTTGACAACTTTTCTTGCAACTTTGACAACTTTTGGAACTTTTGGAACTTTTGCAATTTTTCACTTTAGATATCTCCAATCTTCAATTTTCCTTCAACCTAAAATCTACAACACAAATGCATGAGGGAAATTTTTTTTTTTTTTTGGTGAATGGGGGTTTTCCTTGGTCAAACCCCATTTTGGTAATTAAACCTTGAAATGAGATAATGAAAGTATGAAAGAAATGAAGAATTAAGAATACAATGTTTTAATTCAACAAACCCTTGAATAAACCTTGGAAAGACTAAAATCTTGCATGATATGGCTTCAATGGATGTGGATCTTGATGCTTGAATCTTGCTTTAAATTTTTGACTTGAATTCTTGGATTAGATCTTGAAATATACACCACAATGTTAGCTCCAAAAACATGCATGAATGAACATAAATTTGACATGATGCTTGAGATCTTGAATGCTTCAAAAAAATCTTGATAAATTTGCTCTTCAATGCTCTTGACAATAATATTTTCTCTTGTGAAAGTACTCTTGAAAATCTCTTGAAAACCTCTAGTTGATTTGATAAAATAAGCTTGAATTTATAGACATTTATCCTTAATTTCTTGAAAATTAAACATTACAAGCCGACATTTAAAATTTGAAATTGGGATGATAAAAATACTACCAAAACATGTTTCAAAAATGGGCTCCAAAGCCTAGGGAGGACCCATTTTCCCATGAATGAATGGGTCCCAAGTCCCCTTTCTTGGAACACACATTGCTCAAGGTTAATTTTTATGTGTTGGCATTAATTATTGTTAGGTTTCCCCTTTAAAAAATGTAGTTTATTGGGCTTGTAGATGTAAAATAAGGCTTATTAAGGCATAATTAAGTCTAATTTAATTAAGAGGGCCCAAACAAAGTGTGAAAATGTAAAGGAGTACAATTTTATGCACTATAGATCCAAAGGCAACTCGATAGCTATAATAATCTTACACACAGACTTAATCTCATGCACCTAATATATAGGAGATACAATACATGAAACTGTCAAATGATATAACAAAACTTTGAGCTAAAACAACCTAAAAAGTGGCACCCATTCTTATCTCCAATAACAGATGCCTATGATGTGTCAAAACACAAACCACAACATGTAACTTCCCCTTTACAACTCATTTATATATCCAACACATTTTTACATCTCCTATTTTAGGAGATCCAACTTTTGGAATCCATAACTTTTGATCTAGGTGTCCAATTGGAAAACTGTTTGAATCACCAAAAGTCTCGTGAAACATTCTATCAATCCATAACCTACTATGCCAATTATGACCACTTTCAAGCCGAAAAATCACCTCTAAGTCCTTCAAAATGGATTTTGAAACTAAGAAAAATGAAAACTTTAATATCTTCAAATCTAGACATGATATTAAGATGAAACTTTACAAGCATGCTTATTTAGCCATTTTGGGGAAAATTTAGCATCAAACCATACTCAAACGTAAACTTAATATAAATAGTGATCTTGTGTAATTGCAAGGTTGAGACACTATTTTCCTAATAGTAGTTAGGGTTTCAAACTTTATGGGATCTCTTGTTATTATTGTGAAGAAAATTTGTAGGTCACATAAAACATCTCCCTAAACTTCTTATATATGTTAAGGGAAAATGGTAACATTTTAAGACCAATTCAAAAGAAAATATTGGTATTGGAATTTTATGTTGTGTACTTGACATGAGATACTAGTTTTTAATGCAAATTTTGGAATTCGTTCTAGAGGTATTAGAGATTTAGAGTCTAAATAGAAAGATTATTATGAAAAAAATTCAAAAAACCTAACAAAAAATTGTTTTAAGAAATTATGTTTAAACGATTAGATTCAAGGGAAAAACCTATGTTATTGATCAAAGAAAAAAATCCTTGATTGTGCATGTCGAAGGATGAAACCCATGTTTCTAGAGGACGCCCTCACCTAGAGATCATATCAAATCTTTCATGGTGGAGGCTATCAGCCAAGTCGAGTTGGACCAATTTGTAGAGGGTCATGAATGTTAGTGTAGAATTCACAATTCATTAAAGATGATGTAGCAATATTTATAATATTATTTAGTCCCATGAATGTAAGAAAGGATCTGTAATTTCTTTGTGTCTTTAACTCAATTTGAAGTTAAGTATCAATAAATGCAAATCAATATTCATAAATTGAGTTTATCAAATCTGTGTAAATGTTTTAATCACTAATTTGTTCTTACGTGTTAACCTGAACTATAATATTAGGATTAGGGTTAATGCATGAATGAAGGATGAATTATGGTTTTGTAAAGTAAATCAAAATATTAAAACCCTAAAAATATATCCCAAATATAAGGTTTCCATCCAAAATAAATAATATTCTAAAGGGTTTAAGTAATATTTCCATTAACATTCATTGGGGATATTAAAGTGGAATAAGAGAACTATTAAAATTTGTATACCTAAAACTTATTTTCCATAGATATCCATTGGGGATATTAAGCAGGGTGGCAAATCAATTAAAGGAAGTAGTGAGGAGAAGAGAAATAAATAAAATTGAAGATCAAATATTAAAGAGGATAATGAATCTTAACATGTACTTGTTTTTAATATGATCCTTATTATTCATGGATTTATAATAACTTCCATTATACGAACATATATAAAAATTGATATTTTATACCATCATGTTATTTATAATTTATTAATAAATTAATATTTTGTTGTGTCATCTTGTTTTCAGTTTTCAATCTATGTATGTGCTAGATGAATAGATTATCTTTCATTAGAACATTTAACCATGATTGCATCATTTGGTATCATAACCTAGCTTATACATCATTGAAGGTTGAGTGTAATCTCATATAAAAGTATTCTGTGGTGTCACAATACAAGTGACACATAAGAGTAATAGCTCATAGAAGAAGAGGTAATATAAATTAAAGAGTAAAACATGATAATAAATTGGTTGACATGATGAGATTTATGCAAGTAATGGTGGAGTCATTGATATTGTGCAAAGGTTAGGAATGGTTGTGGTTGAATATCTATCAATGATGATTATAGACTAGATAAATAATAAGCATAGGTGATGTTTCATATTTTAATAATAAACTAAGCATAGAGGAAAATCTACCATGGCATTGGTGAGATAAAAATATAAGATGAGATTTGATCTCCCTTGTTACTCAGAAGGTTTGAATCCTAAATATTTACTAAATTAGATCAATGAACTAGAGAAATATTTTAAATTTAAAAGTATATTGAAGACCTTAAGAGAGTCAAGTATGTTTCCTACAAGTTGAAAGGGAATACCACCTATGGTGGGTGTATATGCAACAATATCGAGTTAAGAACAAAAAGTTGAGGATATTTAAATAGAATTAGATGGTTACAAAGTTGAAAGATATGTTTTATCCTATTAACTATAATTTATAACTCTTAAATAAGTTCTAGAACTTGTGGTAGAGAGAATTAAGCATACCTGAGTACTTTTATTATCTCAACATTTACATAGGTCATGTTAATGAAGATATATAGCATGGAATAAATCTCAATATGTGAACATTTTGCAAGTCACAATCTAAGATGAGATGGTTCTTTTGTTGATTTAATATATGGAGAAATATTATCAACTTGCACTAAGGGTGGAAGATAATTTGTCTTGGAAAAGAATGAAAGGAAAATTAAGGAGTAGAAAGGGAAAGTAGAAAAGTAAGAAAGGATATGTTAAATAGAGGTTGCAACTTCCAGTGGTAATGTACAAGTCTCCAAAGAAGAGAAGAGGGAAGGAAAAATAAAAGAAGTTCATGGGAAAGGAATTATTTTTACCTATTATAGATGTGGGAAAGTATATCACCAAGAATTTGTGTCTATATTATGTGAGAAAAATGATTCATTGGGGAAAAAATAGACATTCCATAAGGTAGTGAAGTAGAAAGCATAACCCCATAAGGTGAAGAGAATATGATGTTGCACAAAATTTTTCTTAAACTTGCTAAGGAAGACAAAGAACCAATGTTGGAGAATAGTATATTCCACAATGTGTAGATCTTTAAAGTGTTATAAGATGATCATGATGAAGGATCCATAGATAATTTTGTGTCCACAAAAATGTTAGAGAAAATAAGCTTGAAATAAACACTACATCTAAACCTTACCATGTTCCATAGTTATACAAGAGTTAACAAAATACTATGAAGGAACAATGTTTAGTTGTATTCCATTTGAAGTTTATTTTGATAATATTTTGTGTGGTGTGATTTATATATATTTTGTCACATATTGTTGGTATATCATGGAAATATGATGTGTACCATCCATAATGGAAGGAGGAATACTTTCAAAAACATAAGTTTGAGTTGTAGCCTTTAAAGGTTGAGGAAGAAGCCATGGACAATAAGGTAATATTTTTAACTATGAAATTTTTTTTTAAGGATATTGAAAACATGCATGAATGTTGTGTTGGTAGTTAAACCTATGCTATTATTAAAAGAACTGTTGAAATAATTTTAAGACATCATGTATAAAGGAATATATAAAAGATTATCACTAATAGTATTTCATAATGTATGATTTCATACCAAGATCTAATTTTCCTATTAAGGAACTACATTGTATGAGTCTTGATATGATTGTTGATTTGAAAAACCAAGTTGAGGAACTACTATAAAGAGATCTAATCAAAGAAAGCATGAGCCCTTGCATTATACTTCTATCCCTTGTCAAAGGGAGGTGGAATTGAAATTTGTGGAATGGTTACATATCAACAAATCCCTCGCATCAAATATCACCTCTGATGTGTCTATAAATGACATGGAGAGGAGGTTGAAGGAAACCCACACCACCATCAATCCCTCTTCCCAATATTTCATTAGGAAGGAAAATAAACACATCCAAAGTCCATTTTTTTTAGGTTGGAAAGTGCAAAACCCAAACAATAGAAAACAAAAAAAATTATGAGGAAATACAAACTCCCTTAATTGTTGTGTTTGTTAAATAACACTTGAAGATGTTTTGAGTAAAATGTGAAATAGGCTCACTTTATAAAGATACGTGGAAAATAAAGGGGAGGAAAATTGTGAATACCCCAAGATGGAAAGGAGAGCCCAAGAAGTGCTAGTCTCTGAGACTAAGCATATAATAAAGGGAGAGTGGAGAAAATATAACACCATATGTTATGGGCATGAGGTCAAAGCTAAAAAGCATGCTTATAGACCCATTTTTAGTTCAAAAGGGGCAAGAAGGGGGAAATATGAATGAAATTAATTCAATAATAGGCACTTTAATGTGTAGTACTTTCCAAGCCATAAATTGTGATTAAATGAAATTTACTCAAACATTTAGAAAAATTATCCTTAAATACATCTAGATATTTTGATACCTTATTGCCTTCTCTTGTACTTTTTTCCCTACAAATTGAAACCTTGATGCTCTATGTGAAATTATCCCTCTTTATCATCAACTTGTAATCTATTATCCAAGCTAATCTAATCTTAAAGAACTTTGGTTGAACTGAAAACTTAAATCCAATCATGTGAAGCCATTACACTATAGATTGAATCAATTCACTATGTTAATTAAGAACCTAATAGCATTTATGACCTATGTTACAAATGACAACTATGGTGAATTAAGATCTTCGCTCTTTGGAGGAATGCTCTTATGGTGTATATTTAGGAAGTTATTGTTTTTCTACCATGGTTTTAGAACTAAAGTTCTTATATTTCCTATACTTCATATGATGAGGGTTATTCCTCTACTACTTCCATCACTTGAATGGACTTTCTTGATGGCATTCCATTTTGCAATCCTATACTACAATGATGCTATTCTTTTCATATTGATAAACGAGATTGAAAGGGCTTGATCCCTTGTACCACAACAAAGCCATAAGGTAGATGAAACATGTAGCATGAGATATGGTACAAACCAAACCACTAAAAAAGACAAAAAGGAGTTAAGTGAAACTATATCCAAGCTTCCAAAAAAATTAGAGATGAAGCAAACAACTCTAGAATCCAACTTAAACAATACCAAACCTTGCTCTAATTGGCCTCCTGCCCTTCAATCTAGCATGATTGTGGGATAAAAATTTAGAAATACCTTTGTTCCTCCTTTGAGAAATAGTATAAGAGATATTATCCTCCAAGTCCTCATAATAGGAGGCAGCAAGGAGAGGAGGAGAAATTTCCCCCATAAAGAGACAATCAAAGTGCAAAGAAGGATCAATGGATCAACAAGGTAAAGACAAATGGTTTCCCTCCACCACATGATTAATTTGAAGTTGATATGAAGCCAAAGCCAAAGGAGGATAAGAGATTGGAGTAGGAGGCTCTCCAATGGGATTTGAAGGAGCAAAAGGAGAAGGGAACATCAAAGCCACACTAGAAGATAAAATATCATTATCTTGAGAAGAATAGTCATCCTAAGGGTAGCCAAACATTGAGGAATCAGATGCATGAATAGTCAAGTCATCTTCTTTGGAATTCTTCCACCAAGTAGTTATGCCCTTGCATCAAGAAATAATAATGCATAGCTAGGTGATTGATGGAAAAACATTATTTTCATTTAAGGGGATACCATCACAGTCAAGCGATTGATTTCAAGATCTATCCCCCACCATAAAAATTAAATCCTCATGAAGAGGCTTGGGGATGTCAATATCCACCAAAATTCAAGAAAAAGTAGAGTGATCCATATAGGAATTGGAATCGTCAACCTTTAAGAAGTGACCAATAAAATTTCCTATGGCCTCAAAGCATGAAACCTCGCAAAAATAGAGAGGGAGATTTGAATGTCTAACCCACATTGAAGAAACATTTAAAGGCTCTATAAGAGGGCTAAAGGAAATTTACCAAGGCTTTATGGAGAGAGTGTTCTTCCCAAGATCAAGGATTTATGGAGAGATATTTCTCTCCCTAAGACCACAACTTACTATCAAGCACAAAATATCTATCCTTTGAAGAGGAAAAAGAAGCAATGAAGAAACCCTTTGCACTAGGGAAGAGCTCAGTATTTCCCTCCATAACAAGCCTCCAATAATCCAAGACCATTTGTGAAGGTTAGACAAAGAAGGCCAAACATTGTAGAATATATAGACCAAACCCCTACACTAATAGAAGTCCTCATTTTATAACACATCATGGTCACAAACCACCACTGAGGAGGATTTGACACAAGGGATGGGAAGAATTTTCTCCCTCAAAAGGTGAGAAAAACCTTCAATACCTTCAACATTAGAAAAACACCTCCTACTCCTAACTTCCAAAGCCTTAAGTATACTAATGGGAATGAGAAATGCATTAATGAGAACCAGAGGAGGGACACAATCTTTTGAAACCTCGATGTTATTAGTGGAAATACTTGAACACACCGTGTAGGGGTTTGTGAGCAAGGAATCTAGAAAAGGGGCACTAAAATTCCCAAACCCTAGGTCGAGAGTAGGGAAACCAAGAGCCCATGTCAAAGAGCTATTTGACATATGTCGCAAAGGGTCATCATCATAACATTTTTTAGAGGATGAAATATGGTTTTCTAGAGAAAGAGATCCACCCACATGAGGTAGAAGATCTCTCCATGGAAAAATAGAGAAATAGTAGGTAGGATAAGTTTATTTGAATCTCCAACGGAAAGGGATGGTAGTGCTTCCATCACAACTAGGTATTGCACTAGTATTGTTAGAAAATTTGTTGATATGCATGCACAATTGATTGAATGGGGACTGGAAATTGACTTGCAATTGGAGTGTTGTTTTGGCAGTTTCCATTAGGTGTTTTAATTATTTTCCTTCACCTATTTCATAGGAGTTTCTTTCAAATTTATTGTGTTTACCTATTGAAACACTTTATTAGTTGGTTGGCCAACTCTCTTTGTTGTTATTTTGTTGGCTTTTTAGTTTTGTAGGTTTTTTTACCTTATAGGACTCTTTTTTATTTCATCTTGGGCTAGTTGTGCATACAAATGCTCTTTGTATTACTCTTGTATTCTTAATCCAATAAAAAAAAGAAAAGATGGAAAGGAAATTATTAAATGGAATACATATTTTTGATCTACTAACTTTAGGAAGGCAAATTAAACTCTACTATGTTCTTGTGTCATACTACACATTTGCAAGATTTTTCACTTGCATACATTTATTGTGGCACAAGTAACATTACTTAGCTTATGGGATCTTTTTCCCCTCTTTACATGGACTTGGCCTTTATTTTCTCCATAGCTACTACTGCTAGAGTTGAAGGCATGATGGCAACATCCAATGGCTCCCCTGCTCAAATACCCTCAAAATTTTGTACCCAAAGTGTTCCACGAGGTATCTCCTCTAAAACACTACCAAATGTGATTCTTCCCATTCCTAATTTTTATAATGCTTGTAAATTCTTAGATAATTTTACTTTAGTTGGTTTTTTTTGGGTAGGGTCCCCCCTAAAATAATTCTTGAATATTGGGTCGACAATACTTGGACCCCCATGGGATTCAACTAACTATGATGCAAAACATCACCAAAGGGTTTTTCTCTTTCATTTTGTTAAGGAAAATCACATTAAGGTTGTCCTAAAGAAGGGCCCCTGACTTGTCTATTCTTCATTTTAGTTTTCAAACCTTGGACTTGTGACTTTGTTGTCTCATATGACAAGTCTTTTTGAATACCTATTTGTGTCAAGTTTCTCGATCTCCCCTTGCTAGAACTTTTTCCTCCAAATAATGTCTTCATTAGGCACTGTGCTTTACGTCAAACCCGAAAGATTTTACTCAGCTCATCCTCACTAATGCATCTATGTGGAGATAGACCTCTCCAAGGACCTCAAAGATGTGAATGTATAGGTTGGTCAGACCCACAATTCTCAACAAATGAGGATCTGAGATTTCCCATTGGCATCTCCACATCTAAAGCCTTCAACACAACTCCCACTAGGTCCAACACCTCATGCAAAAGAAAAAGAAGGTTGGTCCACAATGTTTAACCAATAGAATAAGAGCTCCAATTCTTTAAATCCAACTACCAAAGCCTCTAGCTTGGGAGCTTCAACATAATAGGTGGCTTCAAAACTCACCAATGGTGGGAAATCCTCATATCCTCTCTTAGGGAACCTTATAGTGAAGTGGGGAATAACCCAATTGCTATGCAACCTATCAAGGCCCATTGGTCTTTCCTTCCTCCTATAGGGTAGAGGAGGTCTCACAATCCAAAAGGGTGCTTGGAAGATGGAGAGTTTGTGCCGCTAAAATGGATTACTTCTTAGGGTGGATTTCAAATTGGAAGTTCTATGACAAATGACGCATTGTTCCAAAATAGTTATTCAGCTTTGTACAAGATGGATAACAAGGAGATGACCCTCAACACTCGTCAATGAGTTATCTTTCATGGAATGTTCAAGGTTTAATAGACCTCCCATGAAAGTACTCCATTCATGATGCAAAGTGTCTAGTTTTTTTCTCTCAACAACGTGTTGTGTCATTTGGCCTTCCATCCATTTTTTTGCAACAACCATTAAGCTGGCCAAGGAGAGGCTTTCACCTTTACTTCTCCTATGTGGTAATAGTTATTGGTTGATCATGGTTGTGACCCCACCAACCATGTTTCATGGGACTTTTTCAATGTCAATAGTCATTCCTTTGGCATTATTAATGTGTATGCTCCCAATGACACTATAAAGAGATCTTCTCTTTAGCGATGGATCACCCATTCACTATTGACTGCCACTTGGGTTTTGTGTTGGGATATTAATATGGTCGAACATGCATATGATAAATGAAATCCCTCTCCTATGTGATGGAAAATTGGCAAAAGAGAGGCTTGGTTTAATATGCATAATAAATTTAGTATTTTTTATCCTAATATTGGTCTTTTCCAAGACCATTCATCGTGGTACACTTGGAGAAATGTAAGAGAAAGTGTTGATAGAGTATTAAAGAGGCTTGATTGTTCCATGATCTCAACCTAGTCTTTCTTCTCATTTGCTAATTGTTATTCCTTGCTAGTGGAACCATTGTTTGATCTTTTCCTTTCAAATCACTTCCCAATAGGTTTCACATTGATTGGACCCTCTCTAAGCCCAAAGTTATGAGGACTCAACTCTTGCTTAACGCATCTCTTCTTCACCATAAGGCCAAATTAGCACACATCCAACGTGCCTAGAATTTATTCTTGACCCATTCATAAGGGTAGTTGGATAACATGGTAAAATGATGCCATCATTCACACGTCATGGTTCCTCTATATTTAGGAGTGAAAACTTGCATGTTTTTGTTGCTGCTTGTTTGAGTCCACCACCCATGAGCTCCACTTGGACACCACCACTTTGGAAGCTCAATCATTTGATCTATCTGCACAAATTCGAGCGGTTTAATTTTGATAGAAAAAGCATATTATCAATGCTCATACAGCTCATGGAGCTCAAATTAAAGCTCAGATAAACTAGCTTAAGATTAGTGACAAAGTGAAAAAATATTTTTTTCAAGCCTTGTGGGCTTGCCATACCTCTCATTCCATCCAATGAATTTGAGAGGAACAACAAATCTTACATGAGTTACCAAACATTTTGCAAGCCTTTGTTTGTCACTATGAACAAGTCTTCTCAACATAGGAGCTATCTCCAACTAGGGAATATGCTTTGCAACAATTTCTTGTTGATGTCCCTTGTCAAGTATTTAATGCTCAACACACCTTGTGTGATCATCTTCTCACTCAATATGACCTCAAAGAGGATATTTTTTCTAGGGACAATTATAAAGCTCCTAGCCTAGATAGCTTTCTCTAAGAATTTTATAAAAAAAATTGGGATACGATGGGCAATGACCTGCATCATGTCTATATTGAGGGCATGCAAACTAGCTCATTGGGAAACATAATCAATAAAATAATGTAAAATTCATAGCTAAATTTGATGATCCTAAAGAAATTTGCAATTGGAGGCCTATCATGCTACTTAATGTCTCTTACAAAAGCATTGCTAAAGCCTTGGCCATCAAGCTTTGATCCATGCTCCCCTTGATTTTTTTCCCTAAACAAACTAGATTTGTTAAATCCAATTTCATCATAGATAAAATCATTGTTGTTGGGGAAGTAATGGAATGGGTTTGCCACTCTCAGTAGCCTACCTTTTCAACAAAATTAATTTCATCAAAGCTTATGATCGAAATGAATGGCTTTTCATTTTGGTCATGTTGCAAGCTCTTGGATTTGACCTATGCTTCATTCAAACTGTAAAATATTTTTTTTGATGATTTTGCTTGCATCACCATTGTTGGAAAGAAATCCAAAAATTTTGGGCTTCACAAGTCCATCTTCCAAGGATTTCCTCTTGCCCCAACTCTTTATTTTGTGGTGGCCAAGGGGTTTGGGTACTTGCTAGCTCAAGCGATTTCACAATCTTGTGTTAGAGGGATTTCTCTTCCCCATTCTTCACAATAGTTGGTTAATTATCACTTTTTCAATGACTCTTTCCTTACTCTCCTTGAGGAGGAAGACAATGTCAATCAGGCCCAATATTGCTTGGATACCTTTTGTCAAGCTTCATGATCCAACATCCAATGGAAAAAGACCCAATGCTACTGTAAATCCTTCCTACCTAGACCATCTTGGATTAATAATTTTGGGTGGAATTGGATTGATCATGGAGAATTCTTTCAATTATCGAGGATCCCCTTTTCATTTTAGGCCTCAGCTTTCGATCTTTGGGAAGTTGTTATTACTCGAAGTGAGAAAAAAATCTAGTACTGGATCACCAGCCTATCTTGTTAGTTGGAAAATTTTAGATTTGTGCTAAAATCCTTACAGCCACTCATGTCTACTACTCCTGATGTTGGGTTCCTTCTAAGGCATCTTGCTTAAAGATTGAGAAACTCCTCTATGATTTCCTTTGGGCTTCCAATAACAGGAAATTAGGACTTTCATTGTGTTGCCTAAGATATTTTTTCCTTCCCCATGATGCTATGGGATTCGGTATAATCTCCATTTGCCAAGATGGAATTTCCCTATGTTAAATGGATTATTTGAGTGCTTGATGGTAATGAAGCTTGGAAAATTCTTGTTTGATTAGCTCTAGTTTCCCATATAAGCACCTCACTTAGAAAGGCATGGACTTGAGAACCCTTCTTACTATGCAAGAGTCGATTATTATTTAGGGCACCTTTGTTATTAAAAGCATTTGTAAGGCCTTAGAAGTTATCAAAGCTTGGCTAAAATGCGCAGGTAATGACTTCTACAATGGGTTATCCATCAACTAGCAATCCATCTAGTGGTCTCCTGTTCTCAAGTCTCAAGACCGGCCTCTAGCTAAACTACCTTGGATCCATGCTCTTTTCCTTTTCAAACACAAAGTGCAGACTCTTCCAAACCTTATGCATACTTCCAACAAGAGCTTTATTTCATGGCTTTAATTCAAACTTAAGTTTAATCATACCAATCAAGAACAAGAGGCTTTTCAAGTTGTTATTGCTCCTATTCCCCGTTAGATGCTTAATAAGGTTGGGGTTCGATCTCCCAAACCTTGGTGGAAAGATTGGAAGTGGTACCCAGATAGTCCTCTTTGAAATTATAGGCCATGTAAATGTTGGAAGAACAAGGATTTTGTCATTAATGCATTTTTTAGCAACACGAGCATGAGGGATAAGTGCATTGCATTACAGTGTTGTTATTGATGTCAAAATTGTATTTCGGTATAAAGATCATCATGTAGATTAGTTTGTATAGCTTGAACATGTTTGAAGATGATAATATAGTGGGAATTTGCAAGGTTTGATCTCACACAAAGATAGATGAAAGACAAATTGGCTAAGTGTCAAAGCAGAGTTTCCTATGTACAAGACATATGGTACTTTGTTCCATGTTGGTCCGCTGTGTAGAATCTTGCTTTGCATTTTTGACATAATTTTCTTAGATATTAGAGAAGCTTATATCCATAGTTTCATATTGTTTGGACTTTTGGTGAAGAAGTTATGAGTGATAGTATTTTGATTTGGGAACAGCAGTGGTTTCCAGTTAAGTATGCATATTTTGGTGAGTCTGCACCTCTCCATTGATTGGTATTTACGGATTTATGGAGATATTGACAAGTGTCAATAGAGTGTGAATTCCAAGTGGCATGAAGTTTGAAAGTTTGCATGTTAGCACTTGGGTGTACAGTTGGCAAGTTTCCATGTTAGGTCATTATTGACGCTGACCGAATAAGTTTTAAGTATTGTGGAGTTTGAAAATGTATTGATTTGTTATGTGGGAGCTATTATAGGTCCATGTTGGCCTATTTTGATTTGTTATGAGTTTTGGATCTTGGCACAAAGTATGTATATGTGTGTTTTGATTTGACAAGTTATTTTTTGTATGATACATCTAATTAGGTTGACCTAATTAATGTTAAAGGTGTTTGCAGATGAAGCAGATATATATGTAAGATATTTTTTGGTGTTTTGGGGATTGTGATATGATATTATGTGCAGTTGATGCGAATTGTGTGAGTATAAGGTGAATGAAAAGAAGAGCAGAGTGATAGTGCAGGTCAATATGAAGTGTGTGAAGTTGATGTATTGAGCTTCAATGGAACTGTATTCATGTATATGTTAGATGCAACTGTAGTAGTTCAAATCCTGGCTATGAGCCACTTCTTTGTTCCATATTTTCTTATTTCAGTGGGCAGCAAGTCCACTTGGAAAGTGAGTCCACCTACAGTGAGCACTTCTATAATATACTATAACTGGTTATAATATACTATGAGCTAATCATCACTGTGGTTTTTTCCATTTTGGGTTTTCCATGTAAAAATATAGTGTTCATGTGTTATGTGCTTTGATGGTTGCTTTCATACTTTCCTTTCCTACTACAAATTGAATACGCTATATGGAATGAATGTTTAAATGTTTAAGTGGTTTACAAGAATACTGATTCACCCCCTACCCCGCAGTATTCTAAGTGTTCAACAATTGGTATGAGATCTTGGTTCCTCGGAAGGAGATTAACAGCTTGGTGAAGATCTTGGAGCTTGAACATGTGGTTGTTAGAATATTTCCTACTCCTCTATAAGAGATACCTATTGTTGGGTTTATAGAAGAAGAGTGCATGGTTGACATGAATGGAGAACTCAGAGTAGCCCTTGAAGATCTGGAAAGGAGTGAAAGTGAGAAAAAAGATCTAAAGGAAATTTCAAAGAAGCAAATGAATGTATCAAAAAATTAAGAGTGCAAATCAAGAAATTCAGAGAAAAAATCAGGAAGTCAATGAGTATATGAAGCAAGAAAATGAGACAATTACCAGTCTGAAGGTGCAAGTTGAAGAAGGAAAAATAATTAAAGAATGTTTGAACGCCAATATGAAAAGAAAATCTAAAGAATGTTCAAAACTTGAAGAAGTTGTGACCTTGAGATTAGATATGGAGAAAGCAAAGAGTCATGAAGACAAATTCAAGATGAGTTCTATAAAGCTTGATGAAATGATTGCAAATTAGAAAGGATTTAAAGACAAAGATGGATTAGGGTTTGAGATAGGAGAAAGCTCAAAGATGGATCAAACTCCAAATCAAGTTGAAAAGAAGACTAAGGATAAGAAGAGAAATGGAAAATAGGTCCAGAATCAAAGGAAAGACTTCAAAAGACCACCTATCAGATTACCAAATGCACAAAGGTTCCCATCTTTTAATGGTTTATGTTATTCTTGCAATAAATTTGGACATAAGGCTATGAAATGTAGAAGCAGAATAAATCAGAATGTTCCATCTTTTCTCGGTCAGTGTTTTACATGCAAAAGATTTGGTCATAGAGCTAGTGAATGTCTAAATTCAATGATGAATGGCTATAACAATGGTATGAGGGTTCAATCTTTTAATGGCTACCGTTATGCATCCAACGGATTTGGGCATAAAGCTAATCAATGCAGATCTAGAATGAATGGAGGCAAGCTTGTTTAAAAGAATGTCATATATTACAATTACAATAGACTTGGACATATCTCTAAGTTTTGCAGAAGCAAGAATGTGAAGAACAATTCGGTAAAGAAGAATGATCCAGTGAAAAAGGTTGATCCAGTAGAGATGGAGAAAGAGATGGAGAAGACTTGGAAGAAGAGACATAGACTAAGCCTAAATTTGTACTAGCTTCTAGTGTAGATGTTTCCTCTAGAAATTGAGAAGAGAGTTTTGGCTTAAGGGGAGAATTAATAGAAGATTCTTCATCCCCTATCAGATAAATGGTGTTGATGCTTCAGCACATGGATATGAGGTGTGAGTCAATATGCTTTACCTATTGGAGAAAGAATCAGTGGAAAATATTGAATTGCAGAAGATTTTGGAGCATTTAAAGTTGACTGTGCAAAGTTAGGTCAATTTCAAAAAGGTTATAAGCGATTTCACTTGATCAGAAATCATTTGTAAATGGGCATTTGAGAAGAGAAGACGAAGAGCAAGGTAGAGTGATCGAAGTAATTAAGATTTGGTGTGAGCAAAACCCTAGCCGAAAAGCAAGTTAAAAGGTATTTACAGTTTCCATTTTCCCTAGTTTCATAAAGCACTTTCAATTTACTACAAATATGTATACACCACAAGTGGTAGATGTTACGAAGCATCATTGCCCTAAATTCAAACAACATCTCAAAAAATTGTTGGTGGATGATCCAGGTGGTGCATTTTCACACATCCCATATGGAGTGTTGCACATGAAAGATGTAAGGGCATACATTCATGTTAAGTTGGGAGAATATAATCATACGAAATTGAGTGATGTGTGGTACAAAGAGCTCACCGTAGATGATTTTGAGTTGAAATCAGAATTTGAGAGTTTGGCAAAGAAGAAAGTCAATGTCTGGAGTGGTTTTCTTATCTTTTTCTATGTAGATGAGTGGGTGAGATATACCTTGAGCCGCATTCTTGATAATTTCCTTTGCTTGGATATTCCACATCTGATAAACAAAGAGGCTATTAGGGTTCTCACTGGTTTGTGCTCAACCAAACCAGCTCCAGTACTTAAGTATGTGAAGAATGAGGTTGTCATGTAGAGAATGGGTGCAAAGTATGATAGGAGAGCCTTGACCATCAAGGACAACAGGAACCCGACAATGAAATACGGTTCAATGATTATATGATACAAACTATACTTCTCTAATAGAGAGAATTCGGTATCGACAACCGCCATCAATACAACATATGAGATGGTTGAGATAGGATTTGATTATGATCTATGTGAACTGTTGAGATTACAAGTTCTGGAAAACCTATAGAAGAAAAAATATTCTAAGTATGCTTTTAAATTTGGAACTTTGATCATTTGTTTACTATTCTACTTTCTTAATGAAGTCCCCAAAACAAAGAACATAGTGTGGCTAAAGGATAGCCATGTAGCTCACTAGATCATAGATCATTTGAAGAGGTTGGGGGACTCATATGTACAAAAGAAATCCCTTTGGGGGTTCTTCAAAACTTTTCGAGAAAAGATACAGACAAGACAAAGGATACCTAAAAGCATGGTTGAAAAGTACAAGAATGACATCACATTCTTGGTAACAAAAGTTTGTTGCATCATACAAGTTGTTGAGCCTAGGACCGTATGGATCTGAGAGATGGGATATGAAATCACTAAGGATGGAATCACCGGCTAAATGGACTTTATGTTGAGCAACCAAGAGACACCTCTAGAGAGAGGTATGGTACATATGAAGAGAAATCCATGGAGGTGCACATGGATCAAAGGAAATCATAAATAAAGAAGACTATTGAAAAAATGATTGCAATAGTTGTGGAGGAAATGGGCCTCACTAAGGAGTAGGTCGAGAAGGAAAAATCCATGTGTGGCTCACTAGAAGGATCATCAAGTGTTAAAAAATCCAATAGAACAACTACCTCTCCTTCGATTGTCCCCAAGTCCTTTGAGACTAAGCCTACCTCAAGGGAGAAAAGAAAAGAACCTGCAGGTACTCTAGTAAAAGAGAAAACACCTCTAGTGAAACAAAAAAGAGATTTGAAAAGGAAAATGTTGCTCTAGCAACACAAAAAATAAGTGGTCCTACAAGGAGAGTAAAAAAAAAAGGCCACAAGGGAACAATACATGGGAGTGAATATTGAAGATGATGAAGAAGAAGAAGGACCACAATTGGTCCAAAAATGGAAGACTGGAGCTTCACAACGAGAAGCTAGTCCAAAGAAAGTGAGAACAAATATTGTGGATACAGATGAAGAAGTTGAAAAAGAAAAGCAAGCTTTTGTGATGCAGATGAGGGAAAAGAAAGCAAAATCCGATAAGGAGAAAAAGTCACTAGAAGTTAAGAAAAAGAAGAAAAAAGCTTTGATAAGTACTCATAGCCCGTGAAGTTGGATGTTTTGTTTGATGGGATTGTGGAGAATGAAATGCTAGAAGAGACTATTGCATTCTACACTAATGTTGATGAGGCGGAAAAAGCCACCATTGTAGAAGCAATTTTCAAATACATTGTTGCTTTTGAAGTAGATATGAGAAATATTGGAAAACAATTTTCTGGGAACTATGGAATGTATTACTTGAGAGAAGACATAAGGCTATCAATGAAGAGGAAAAATTTGAGAACTTATGCTTTGGAAAATATCAATGCACCCCTCTCAGAAGAGAATAGAGCCACATTGGCTCAATTGTATAATAAAGAGTTCTGAATGAAGCAAAGGGTGAACACCCTCATGAGTAAAGATTAGAATGATCTTGAAAGGCTTTGAAAAGAGGCAGTAGAGAAAGTTGCAGAGTTAGCTCAGAGATTAGGAATTACTCCAAAAAGCACAGAAGAAATGCATGTTGATATGTGAGCTCTGGATGTGAACATTGAAGAAGAACAACAACATGATGATGCTCAACATGAGCATGACACTAAAGAAGTAAATGTGTAGGATAATGTTCTTCTAGAAGTGGAAGAAATTGTAGAAGAAAATGTTGCACGCGAGGAAGATGTTGAACAAGGAGCTACCAGAGAAGACATTGCAAAGGAGGATACTACTACAGATCATCGAACACCTCCTCTAGTATCTAAGACTAATGTAGAGAATACTCAAGACCACACAGAGACAACATTCCTCCAGATAATAAAGAACAATCTAACGACGGAGATGTGCCTGAAAAGAAGGATGAGTAGAAGGATGAGGATGCATCCAACAATGAGAAGAGAGATATAGAGACACCAGTTAACACTGGTAATAAGGAAAAGGATTTGAAGAAGGTTGCAGAGGAGGATGTAAAGACTACTGGTGAATCCTCTGGTACCTTTGGAGATTCCTTAAAGAATTTGTTAAGCATGCAATTATAGTTCCAACTTGTAGAGTCCGCCCAATTGCTACAACTTCCAATGCAAATTAGGGCATGTGGACATGGATAAGATATCTCCTTTTCATAAGCTTCAACTAGGCGATGTGTTTCACCCATTTTCCTGAAAAGAAATCTTAGACACATCAAAAGAGTGGAGAGATGACAGATGAGGTAGTAAAGGTTCTGCAAAAAGCCATACCTAGTGTTATAATTGACAATTCTCTATCCGATATGGACAATTTTAAATTTTTACTTGATTCATTTAAGGAGTATGCTAGTGGGTTGAAAGGGAAGTTACATAAAGAAATAGAGAAAAAGATAAATGATAGGAGACTAATAGATGTAATGGAGAAGTGTGTCAGTGCACACAACAATAAATATCAAAGGTGTGCAGGCTTGTGTGGTGGAGGCCAAAGTTTTATTTCAATTTTGTATGAAGTGGCCAAGGTCTACAAAGAGCATAAAAGATGAGATGGACTCTATTGAGTCCCAAATTGACAAAGTTTTTAGTGAGTATGATCCGGCACAAGATCTGGATGGAAGCACAAGGTTTTCAATTGAAAATCTACACGAGTTGTTCTTCCAACTACAAGTATAGAAAGAAAAGATCATAATGCAATTCAGCCATCTCAAGGATTTGGTGGACTCCAAGTTCATAACTGTTTCCAGTGCCCTATTGAGTGTTGCAAAAGATTCAAAGCTAAATCTAGTACCCAACACTCTGGATGACGGTAAAGAACTCTTGATGGAGTTTGAAACCGAGAGCAGAATGCTTGGCCTAGCCAAGAAGAGTTGGAAGGAAACAAAGAGTGGCAAGCCCACCTTGAAAAGCTGCAAGAGTCAAATGCTTCCTCCAGGTGAATGTATTTCTTCCTTTTATGCACTTCAGTTTATTGTTCAGATTTTTGTGTACATATGTGGATGGTATAAGGCAATTTCCCAATACAATTTTTTCTTGGATTGAACCCTTAGGGGGTGGTCAATTAAGTTTTCAATTTGTATATATGTACATATCAATCAGGGAGAGTTATGGCATATGAGAAGAACTTATGTTTTTTGCCCTTTGCCCTTGATGTCAAAGGGGGAGAATAATTTTGGGAGATAATTGAGGCATGTTGCCATTCAATGACAAAGGGGGAGATTGTTGGAAGAATAAGGAGTTTTTCATTGATGCATTTGTTGGACACCTGAGCATGAGGGATAAGTGCATTGCATTACAGTGTTGTCATTGATGTCAACATTGTATTCTGGTATAAAGATCATCATGTAGATCAGTTTGTACACCTTGAACATGTTTGAAGATGATAATCCAATGGGCATTTGCAAGAAGGTTTGATTCGGTGAAGAAAAATGAAAGACAAATTGGCTAAGTGTCAAAGCAGAGTTTCATGTGTACTGGACATCCGGTATTTTGGTTTGCATTGGCCCGTTATGTAGAATCTTGCTCTGTGGTTTTAACGTAATTTTCTTAGATATTAGAGAAGCTTATATCCAAAGTTTCATATTGTTTGGATTCGTGGTGAAGAAGTTATGAGTGATAGTATATCGATCTGGTGGCATGAAAGGTTTACAGTTAAGTATGCATGTTTTGGTGAGTCTACACCTCTCCACGGATTGGTAGCTGGCTATGCAGATTTATGTAGATATTGACAAGTGTTAGTAGAGTGTAAATTCCAAGTGGCATGAAGTTTGGAGGTCCACGTGTCAGCTCTTAGGTGTACAGTTGGCAAGTTTCCATGTTTGGTCATTACTGGTGCCAACCTAATAAGTTTTGAGTATTGTGGAGTTTGAACATATATTGATATGTTATGTGGGAGCTATTATAGGTCCATGCCAACCTATTTTGATTTGTTATGAGTTTTGGATCTTGGCACAAAGTATGTATATGTGTGTTGAGTCGACAAGTTATATTTTGTATGATACATCTAATTAGGCCGACCTAATTGATGTTGTAAGTGTTTGTAGAATAAGCAAATATATATGTAAGATCTTTTTCAGTGTTTTGGAGATTGTAATGTGATATGATGTGCAATTGATGCAAATTGTGTGAGGGTAAGGCAAATGCAGAGCAAAGCAGAGTGTTAGTGCAAATCAATATGAAGTTTGTGAAGTCAATGTATTGAGCTTCAATGGAACTGTATTCATGCATACATTAGATGCAACTGAAGCAGTTCAAATCCTGGTTGTGAGCCACCTCTCTATTTTATCTTTTCTTCTTTCAGTGGGCAGTGAGTCCACCCATAGTGAGCACTTCTATAATATACTACAACTGAGTGAGCTAATTATCACCGTAGTTTTTTCCCATTTTGGGTTTTCCACATAAAAATATGGTGTTCATGTGTTATGTGCTTTGATGGTTGCTTCCATACTTTCTTTTCCTGTTGCAAATTGAATATGATATATGGAATGAAAGCTTAAATGTTAAAGTAGTTTAAAAGAATACTAATTCACCTTGCCCCCTCCCCCCCTCTTCCCCCCCACTTCTTAATATTTCGGGTGTTCACTAGTAAAGGCTACTTATGGCTCTCTCCACATCTGCCCATGGTTGAACAACTCAACCATCCTAGAACTTTGCATCATCGATTTCAGTGCATTTGGTTTGTTGTGCTTGAGCCTAAGTTGGCCCACTTTGCATGATGCATTCTCTATCAAGGTCTTTCGATGGGAAAGCAACTAATTCAAATGGGTATCCCTTGCCCCCATTGTCCCTTTTGTGGACATTTAGAGAGTCTCAAGCATCTCTTTTGGTTTTGCCCCTAAGCTCAAAAAGCTTGGAATTGGATCCATGACCTCTTAAACCATTCTATCATTCTCCATTCTCTTGGCATATGGTTTTGGTGGGGGATTGGCCTTGTCTCGCGATCAAATACACCTAGTTCTGACATGCTTTTAGGGTGGAAATTTTTTTCTACATTAGGAATTCTTCTTTGTTTTCCAATTGCAACACAAATGTTCATTTCTCTCTTTACACCAAGGCCATGATTTGCTCCAATGTTTTCATGCAGATTCAAGTGCAAGATTGCAAAGTTGTACTTGAGGTTTCTCACCTCCAGGAGTTGTTGGACCATTGGGGGAATGCCCCTATTGTTGTTAGGGCAACTATGAACTCTTCCTCTCCTCCAAGGGGTCGTAAGCATGACAATAATCAATTGTGTCATTGCTTGTGGTTAGTCCCACCCCCCCAAGTTGCCTTCCCAGCAACCTTCTCCATCTCCTCAGAGGCATGGGGAGGCTAGATGTCAAGTTTTGACAAGTTTCTTCATCTACAACTTGTCATCTCTCCAATCCACTAGTAGCAACCAATTGGCAACACTTGAGGAGGAAAGCACTATTATTGGTTGGGAGCATCTTGATGATGCCACCCTCGCTGATGTTTAAGGATTCAATCATAATGGATAAATATCCATCTAATACTAGTGCAACATTAGCTACTTAATATTTTTATTCGTCTTTGTTCTAGACTATGTCCCGTTAGACTTTGTAGGTGTGCCTTTATGCCACCCAAACTTCTTTTTTTTATTGTACTATTTTTATTTTAATATAAATAAAATAGAAATATTCATTAAAAAAAATTGGAATACATTGTAACAAATGAAGAAAAAATAGCACGCGGTTTCAATTCAGACATCCCAGCAATCAAAAGTAGCTTTTTAAATGTCAATGTGTTAAGTTGCATTCCATATATAATGCAAATTAATAAAAAATATTGGATTAAAGAGGGAAAAGAACTACAATAACCGCTACAAAACAATAACAGCTATAAATGAGCAGTCTCAGATGAGAAGGCACAATCAAACGGTCTTAAACAATCTCTGCTGCTGCACAGTATTGATAGTGAGGTACATATAGTCGCTGTGTCTTGAATGCAATGAAAAAAACAAAGCTTGCACGCATTATAAAGGCATCAACTAAAGGGAATATAAGGTTCAGATACATTCCAGAGACCTTGGTGTGCAAGTACACCGTCCCGTACAGCAGTTATTTGAATCCTTTTGGGGAATTTCAACAATGGCACAACACATTGCATATATGGTATGTTATAGGAACCTGGATTCATGAATGATATGCACGACTATGGCCATTTGAGGAAACTGGGAATATAAATGCAATGTTGTAATGAAGACGTATTACAAGATATGTTAAAGACAACATCCTCCACCGGATGTGGGGGCAGCAAAAACTAGTGCATAAGAGCAAAGCCTCTCCATTTTCTTGGCAGACTGTTTGACAGTATTCTAGATACTTCTTGATTCTTTTTCTTGATGATATGAGTAATTGGTGGGATACAAACTGTTTTTAATTATAGCATTACATCCCAACCTGAAACGATATATATCTTGATGATCAGATCATCGGATTGTGTGCCCTGTGATATGAAACATTATATTGCTGCCTCTTTTTTATATGTAGAATATTTTAGGTCCTGTGATATGAAACATTATATTCCTTCTTCTTTTGTGTATGTAGAAGATTGTAGGATGTTCTCAAAGAAAGAGTAGATTGACTTAATATGATGATATGCTAATTGCTTCAGGTTTTCGAGGCATACAAAAGTAACAAAGATACATATGTGAATGACCAAGACAACATAATGATTTAATCTTGCAAGGATTGCATAGCAAAGAAAGCCCTTAAAACAATGTTCGTTTCAGTTCAAGTCGGAAATCATCAATGACTTTTGTCCCACTTCATTTTAATAAAATCCAAAACTACTTTTGGAATTAGGGCAAATATCTGAATCAAAAAATTAAAGGGTACTTGAACAGTGAGTTCTCTTAACGATTGTGTAATTAGTCCTAAAAAAGACTTTGCAAATTCCTAATCTGATATAATCAATTTGGAAAATCCAAACACGCTACCATTTCAATCAGTAAAGGTTAACCGAACATATAGCTACAAGCAAGAGAAAATATAATAATCAGGAGATTGAAATCAGATAAATGATAACCAAGTTATTCTTGTAATAGGCTACTCACTTCAGTAGCTTGATTACTTCGTACTCAATCCATGAGGTGCTTATGAACAACGTGACATAACTTTCAGAGTAATATCATTCAAAAAACCAGCTTAGAACCTACCTACATTCGCTAATTCCAAAATGACAGGACTCACTTCCAAATACATGTACCTTTCTCAGAGACTTGATCACATCAGAAAAATAACTCAAACAAAACGCAAGGCCTTATAAAGAGTTTAGTGAAGAGAAAATTAGTAATAAAAGAGAGCCACAAGAAAAAAGATGACATCTATGATAAATTTTCTTAATGTTGAGACCAAAGAATTTAAGCAATCTTATTTTTCTGCAGCAGAAGTTTCTGGTATTGGATACAATATTAACTCAGTTGAAGCTTATCTTGCTTGAGGCCCTGAAATTTCATATGAATACATGTCTTTAAATTTTAAGTTAGGGGACTGGATTCTCTGCACCCAA